>KZ308814.1:543761-570869 GCA_000376725.2 Ladona fulva
AGGTTTTAAAGACTTCTTCCAGAACGGCTGTAAAAAGAATTGGTGAAAGGCAGTCGCCTTGTCTCACTCCCTTCTCAATCCGGAATTCCTCTGTTTCTTCATGCAGCATTACAGAGGCTGTGGCGTCCTTGTAGATGCTGCGTAAAAGTTGGATGTACTTGGTATCTATCCCTTGTTTCTCAAGTGCCTCCAGTGCGGAGGAGGTACTTACCGAGTGAAAGGCCTGGGCATAATCTACGAAGCAGAGTACTAGTGGAATCTCGTATTCGTTCATTTTGCTGATAATTTGTTGCAGCGTGTGGATGTGGTCCATAGTCCTGGTCCTGTTGGACTTAGTTTCCCCGATAAGGGAAAATGTAATCGTAGTACTAGTATTGTTAAAAGTTCTTCGGCCATTTTAAACGTCATTGCCCCAACCCGGGGGTCGAACCCGGGACCGCTTTCTCCGAAGTCGAACGCGTTGCGCACTTGGCTAACCGGGTGCCTATGAAGTAATAATTTATTATGCATACATAAATTCTTTTTATTGAACACTTGATGTTGTATGCACTTGCGCACGTACGAATGTGTACACTACATAACATACAGATTCTGAATTTGAACAGTAGCATTCGTTAATAATTATATTTCGAAAACAAGCAGAAATTTACTGAAATTCGAAATAATGGGTATATATTATTTCTTAAATTATAATTTAGACTATACGATAACTAATTCTGATTCTCACCGTCTTGTTTTACCGCTCATAATCATCACATAAACCATTAGAATCCCAAAAAATTCACAGGCAGTTGAAAACGAACCGATCTTTTCATAGGAGTCAATTATTGATTTGGAAAATTATCGTTACCACTTGCAATTAAGAATGTAATTCCGATTTATTGGATTAAACCAATGAGTACATGCAACCTGTGTAGAAATGGGGAACTGTAACAAACGTGAAGAAATTAAATATAACGCTATAAAAATAGAAATCACTCCAAAAGCACTTACGTTGAACTTCTGTTAACTTTGAAGAACCGATCCAAAACACGCATAGAAACACTTCTGCCAGAAATATTACACTAAATAGTTGTGAACGCATCAATATTTTCGATTCTTAAAAAGTAAAAGGGAGTTTTGCACATCGAAATGAGCAATAAATTATAAGTTATTCTAGTTTCACCTGATATTCACCTCGAAAAGCCAAATAGTACCAATTCCTCAGGTTAGGAAACCCTAATCGCCCTTGAGTCCATACTATTTTTAAAACATTTAAAAATTGTCCCTCTTTTAACTTTTTATAAGTTACAAGTAAACGTCAAGAATGACGGAACTAAATTTAGTTATATAAATATGGTTCTCCTAAGCCAGAAACACTCCATCGTAAGATCATAATATCTCAATATATTTCTTACCATTATTTATGATATTTATTCTACTGTTTCCAAAACATGGAAGCCTTCTTTACGAAGATTTCTTATAGAAAAATATAAGAACTGGTTATCCCCGTAAGAAGGATAATTCATGAGATCAACATTCAACAATGACCTTAGTCGTCAAAGGGGTGGGTTATTTCCTAAAAATTTCACGAATTTTCCTTGTGTTTTATCAACATTCTCAAAATGTCGGACCTATATAAATATTTCACTACTACAATAAGAAGCTATGATCATTTTCCTTTCTTGGTGCACTTGCCTCAATTTCATTCTCAAACCGTCGAAATCGAAATTCAACTCACCATTACTACTTTGTATGCAAAACTTTATAACAGTATATTCTCTTTTGACCCAACTGGAGTTTATTTTATCTTTAAAGTTGAAAAATATCACTAAATTATATATTACGTTTTATCATTTTGCCTTCGGAATGAAATATGCAGATTAATTTTAAATCACGTTTTCGGAAAAAATACGTCTTTTGGGCTTTTAAATACGACAATTACCACAAAACGTAAAGAATAACGTTAATATATGTAAATACGAACAAATGAAACATCTAAATTACAAATTTCACCACCTAAGAATGGAACCCTCAGAATATCCATCAGTCCAACTTAACGCATAGAAATACTACTAGTCTTAGAACGAAATTCAGGGTAAACAAAACTTTTAGTAAAGAGGGCTGCATAAGGAGTTTTAACAAACGCGCGGGCCTTATATTAGGCTACCATTTCTTGAAGAAATTATTCGCATAACTATTATTATGAAGATAGCAAACACATACACGTGAGTAAATATCTAATTACATTTATTTACTTAATGGATTCCGTTACCGTTATGCCATAATTTTCAATGAATTCCAAACAATGCAATATAACAAATTAACAGATATGCACATGTATGCAGTAAGGGTGCAAGGGCGTCGGCATCTTGGGTGCGGCAAGTTTAGTGTGTCCAACCATTACCATCATTACATAATTGTTGTTTACTGTGTGACACACACGACTTATCCAGGAAAGATTATAATGTGAAATTTAAGATTAGCAAACGCTTTTATTAAAGAATTAGGGATGACTCAAGACGAGAAGGGAATATTTGTGCAGTGGATTTAATCGAAGTTATTTATGTTGCAATATAATTGTTATTAGAAAATTTCATATTTAGTTACGACAAAAAGATTTCATACAAATCTTATCATTTTTGTAAATCGCACAGCGGTGATAATACTATACTCGAAAGTAATGTGAACTGTTAACAATTTACTATTCCATTTGCTATTTACTATATTAGCATCTAGAATATGTATAATTAATTATTTCTGATGTTTCGTGTCCAATTTAAGCTGGGCAGCGAAATTATAAAACGCTAGTTTTTTAGACTTTCAAAATAATTTTTGTCTGCAAATTAGAAAATGTATGGTTTTGCTTTTTATTTTAAGGGTCGGCAAATATGTGCAGCAGATACATCGACCGGGCTCGGCTCTGCATGTATTCACTTGTAACAACTAACTCAAAGAAATGTTCATAACTTGCAAATTAAGCCCAAAATTATCCACGTCAAAATTGATTTATACGATATTTTAAGAATGAGTCATACAAAATCTGAAAGGATCTACAGAGGGAGTATCATTGAAATCATACGCACAAACAGGATTACTATTTCTTATATAGTTATTATATATACCAAGTAAGTTTTAGTCAACACAAGCATAACTTAAGGCGTGATTGGTTAAGGTATGCTACCCTTCATTATCAAAGAATTCATATTTTGAACGCAATGCAAACTTTGAGGGCCAGTTTAAAACTTGCATAAAACCGTATTCTGGACAGCCCTGATCCAACTTCCAATTCCTCGGCCAGATTTTCTTCGCAGAAAAAGGCGTAGAAACAGTTTAAGGGGAGGAAATGAGAGCCGATGTTGGGCGCATGTTAATGGAAACTCGGGCGAGTAATCGGCAAATGCTACAAGATGCGAAGTAACCGGCTACACGACCTTGGATGTTGTGGAGGGGTATGAGAAAGAATGTTGGGGTGGGTCTGCCCACGGAGGATGACCCACAGGGGGAGGGCTATTTTGCGGATCGTGAGTGAAAAAATGGCGCGAAGAGGCCCTTAATGCGGCGCGCCTGCCATCTAGCGGGAAGATGGGAAGACTGTCAAGGGAGCCTGAACGGGAAGTGGGAATGAAGCGCACAGAAAAAGCATGGAAAATCACTTTCTTGCCCACGAAAATGAAGAATGCATTCGACCGACTGAAAAAGGAAAAGAGGGTAGAGTTTATACTGTGCCGATTTTCTGTACACTCGAACTTTTGGAGATATTTTCTGTTTTCTTCCCTCATTAAATTTCCGCCATTAACACTTTACAGAAGTTATTAAGCTGTATAGTTTTAATATTGATTGCATAAATATATGGACCGTAATAACATTTGGCAGAGATTTTCAAAATTTTTTTCTCAATCCTCAACCAAGGCCTTATTGTCAACTGAATAGAAATCCACTGAATCAGTGGATTTTATTTCCTTTCATTGATTTTGTGATTCCTCTCATTTAATTAGTAAAAGCTAGAGATAGCTTAGTTTATTTTCTGTTTTAGTCCCCGATTCGCAACTTCTCCGTAACAATTGCCAACGAACAGTTCTTCAAAATAATCAACAAAACTGACCTCACCCAATACGGCTTCAGAGTGCAACGCATTCGCAATTCACTTGTTTATTTCTCAAATACAGTGATTTGATTAGTTGGGCGATTCCCCGACTATAGCCAATGATGATCGGTCTTGTAGGATTTTCTGACATAGATTCCCTGTTTTCAGCATTAGATAGTCATAAATTAAATCGCTCTTGTGAAAGGTTCTATGAGAATTTATAGTACTCAAAAGAATAATTTTCAAGGAAAAAGGATTTTTCAGTTAACTGCTTATCAATCTTGATTACAATTTGTTGTGTATTCCTGCAAAACAACGGAATAATTATGAGAAATCGGACATATATGTGTATATGACATGAAATTGAACTTATTTAATTATCACAGTTATAATTAAATTGTAATAAAATCATACCCAAACTCTTCCTCAATTTACAACTAGCAAATTAACTAGCGTTTGTAAAAAAAGACGGCGTAACAGTCTGCAAGTTGTTGAAGAAAGTTCACAGACATATTTGTTGTTTGTTATTTTCAAAATAATCCATCACTTTTTAGTTAAAACAGTTTTTCGGCGTTCTTCCAAGCCATGCTCCCCGAATGCATTTTCACACCCTATTCTGAATTCATTCGAGGCAAACATTAGTCGGCTCCCGAACATAACTTGAGGCTGATGAGGACTAAAATTCGGATTCCTTTTCCTCTTATTTAGAGTGCCATAGTTGATATTCCGGTACTTTTCCATTGTAGCCTCCGTAGTACAATCTTAGAAAGTAATCGAGCAAACTTAGCCATCCCAACCTTAGGAAACGATACATGTTAAATTTAAAAATAATTCAGTTATGTTTAAGAAATTATGGTTGTGTTCGTTTGATTTTGTTTGTCTTAGGAAAATGATTTATTAGAAACGTATTTTTTGAGTTAATTTAAATCCCTTTCATAGCGCAATCATTTTTCTATTGCGATTTGTCAGTGAAAATTCGCAAAACTTTTTCGGGATAAGCTTTTTTCCTTTTCAATTTTATTGACCGCTTTCTCTTGCCAATTTTGCCAATTGTTTTAACAAATATAATTACGCAATATACCATTTATAATAGCAGCTCTAGTTTCGGGTGAAAGCTAGGGAGAATGAAAGTGCAGGGACAAAGTGTTATTTTCATTAATGCTGACTGAGCAGGAAATTTTGATAATCCGGTTTCTTTTAATTATCTTTTGGTGAATTAAACTGATCAATGGGCACTACTTTCATGAACATATGTTTAATTCGCACACTAAAGATCCATATATTGCTTTAGCTCATCATAGTAAACATTATATAAGAGTATTAGCGCCATTTTCATCATACCACTGTTTCCATTATTAGATACCCGTAATCTACTGTTATATCTAATTTAGTTTAATTAAATTAAATCTACTGTTAAAGTGTCCCTACGTTGCTTCTAAATCACTTAAAAAACAATTTTTTAGTTTAAAAAATATAATAATTTGGTATGGTTGGGTACAGAGAAAACGTGCATGGGCACGTTTGTTATTCGCTAAAATTCAAGAATATGTTCAGAAAAAATCGTTTGCGTAATGCACTTTTGGAAGTAGTTTAATGAAGCGAGCTCTCCTTCTAAATCCCATGGGTATTTAGGGGAAAGCATATGAAAGGGCGGTTTTGGAATGGATTTTACGAGCACATAAATGGGGAAAGTAGCAGAAACAACGATGAGTATTTGAGTAGTCCTTGGGGGGAAATGATACCGAGGGATACCTGTTAGGATTAGGTGGATAATCTAGAAAAATATGGACAAAACTTTGACTAAGAAACAGATAGGATAGTAGCATAAGGTAGTCAATGTGGCCAAACACATACTGAAAAGTGTGAATTTTGAACTCTCTTTTGGGATTAACTGAGTCTTCTCAGCTAAGAGGAGATCAGCCTACTCACGCTAAGAGGGAGAATCGTGAATAACGTGCATTTTGTTTAGATGTATGTCGCGTAGAAAGATTTAAGGAAATTCTTCAGCACGTACCGCTGTAATCATTGTTATCTTATAAATAATTCATATGAAAACCTCATTCCTGCGACCATGTCTTGATGAACAGGTTATTTTTTATTGTTTTTTTTTGGTATAGGACAGAGAAAAAGTAAAAATCATTTAATTTTGTCAGTCATATTCGCGTCTTTGATTATATAAATAACGGTCCAAATCAATTTGAGAGGAATGCAAGGGAAAATTACCTCACTCCTTATCTTGGTATTATCAGCGAAGAAAACAAGTACCTCACGCCTCATCTTATATACCCTCTCATTCCATTTACTAAGTTTTTGATAGCTGATGAAAAAGGTTTGAGGCTCTAACTCTCAAAACAGGGAAACACAATAAGGAATCAATTTATAATTTCCACGGTGTTATCCAATTGAACGACACGGTGCGTCGTAGCAAAATGCGTAAATTTTGAAGATTATACTTCGCGGTACACCGACTGCTAGCTCATGTTTTACCGTTATGCTGCGGCATACTATTCGGAAGACAAATACTCTACATTCTAAGGACGTTTTCTCGGTCGTCATCCTTCCTTTCAGTGTGCATATTCTGAGGTTCATATCAATGTAAAGATTATTTCTTTGACAGCACATCTAAAAGATCCATATCGAGCAAGTTAACTCAAATATAACATCCCCACTGCTTCATGAGAAGCACAATAGTAAATTTCCCCGTAGTTAGTTACACATTTAGTCGATCGTTATGACGCAAATTCAGCGATTTCGTCGCAACTGCGAGCGATGTCTCCGCGACTTCCTTCTGTTGCATCTCTCTCTCTCTAACCAGTGCCTTCATCTCTCTCTCTAACCAGTACCTTCTGTTGGGAATCCATCGTATTGGCGACATAGCAGTGACCCCTGTATTAATCAAAGTAGAGTTATATTTTGTCTTCAGGTATTTTCTAACTTATAATTTATGCATATTTCAGAAGTCGTATAGCTGTAAATTGCGTTATTTATCAATTGGTCGATTGGTTTGCTAATTCATAAACTGGAAATAAATGGTTAGCATAAATAATTTTTACTGTCATAAAATCAAATCCAGAGCAAAGTTCCATTAAATATTTTCCATCCTTTGGTGGAAACAAAACTACCGTGGGCGTTTAAAATACGTTACTGTGATTGCCAATGAAGAATTCTCAGATTCTTCCACAAATTTGTTTGCCTTATAATGATACCGTGAATATTGGAATTTTGTACCGTAATGTATACACATACGCCGGAGTACATCGTCAATATATAGCCACCTGGCTTTTATCAAATCATAACATCGTCTATCTGTAAAAGAAGCTGGTTGGATTGTAATAATCTACGGCATTCTTTCATTCGCCACCTATGGAAGACGAAACGCCTCCTTTGGATAAATAATGAATTTGTAGCGTGTTTAATTAAGGGATGGACTTATAACATTTTAGGAGTTTTCTTTAAGTTAAGACTGAAGTAACACAATCAGTGGTTTCGGCGGATTTGCTCTAATGCACAGAAGACGCTAGCTGAAGACCTCACCGTTGAGGGAACCCAAAGAGAGACGTTTTTTAATCTCTTGGTGTGGCCTCATATTGCTCCTTGCCCGTAAATCCGTCCCTAGAAGATCATTCACAACCCTTCTTGTGATTTTCTACAGTGAAAATGGTTTATTCGATTTTGAAATTTTCAACCCACATCGTTTCTTCTTTATTTTGGCTGCTTAATTTTCTACTTTGATAACTTTCTGAAGCTAACCAGACGTAGGATTAGATGCATAAAGTCTCTATCCCTAGCAGTGATATAAACGAGCTGCGCTAACACGCCTTTGTTAGGAAGCGTTTCTATAATTCTTCGTAAACATATTCCATCTCTCAGACGCGTCTCCTCCCAGGATGAGGAGAGCATGTGAGCGAGGCAATTGAATGAGAGGGGAGACTTGGGGAGGGGTATTTTCATTATTATTTCCGTTTCCCCTCCCCTCCCCTCCGCGGGGAGGCAGTGCGCGGAGCGACTCGGTCACTCGACGTCTAAGCGGCGGCAGACCCGCCCAACGACGGATCGAAGTTCCGCTGCGCCTCAGACATCTCCTGGACTCGGGCCATCGAGAAGAGGTAAACGCACTGCTCCCAAAAATACGCCGTGTTTATTTTCTCGGCCGATAACTCACCTCCGTGTTTTCGTGCTTCGCGAGCGTTACGAAACCCCGAGATACGAAGAGTGGCCGTTCCTCGCCGCTATTTTCGCGCTTCTTCTGTTTTCGGGCGCGCGGGCGAATGCGTTCGCAGGCAAAAGGAGGGCTTTTTTTGGATCGGTGCGTGAGTGTCCCGAAAGGGAGAGGACGACCGAGGAGAAGCTGGTGGAAGAAAGGTAGCCCGAGTGATAGATGCGCGAGGGATAGGAAAGTGCGGAGGTGTGGACACTTCTTCTTAAAGGGGATGGCGTGAGCGCGGATCGGAGTGAGAATTGATCTAGTGAGTAGCTCCAAGGATCGAAGCGAGGTCCTCCGTTTGCAGAGCCGCGTTCAAATGCGTGCTATCGCAGGCGTGAGAAGGGAGCTAATCGCCTGTACTTGAACAAACACTCCCGTCCGTGCCCACTATCGCTCTTTCAACCCGTGCTAATTGATCGATGTACTCAGATTGCCGTTCGCCTCACATTCATATGTGCACCACGACGTGTGGCAGGTGCTGCGTGCACCGCTCAACCCGATCACCTTGCCGTTCGCAGAAAAATGTGCGATACCCCCGCCAGCAAAATCGGTCGCATTGGGCGTTCGTTGGGCTGTTTTTCAATTCATTTTTACTGTTTGTTTAAGCGTTCAATCGAAGAATCGCCTAAAATAATCACCTAACACAAATTGAGCAAACACGCTACGATGCCGTACCGGCTTAACAGGCTCGCCGCCAATTAACCCCGTCTTAGCTAATGGAATTAATGTGGTAATAGTTTGCATTTATGCGTCCTAATCAATACTATACATATGTTATAATTTGTTAATGATATACGGAGGCTAAAAGTTAATCTAAACTGCAAAATTATTGATGAATATCTCAAGCGCGAGTGTAATCGCAATTTCTCGTGATTGCTATGAACAATTATAGTAATTTTAAAAGCGCTTCGTGAGCTAAGGTCACTTCGCACGTGCGCCTCCACCGGGAATCGAACCCGGGACCACTTTCATCAAAGTCGAACGCATTACCCATATGACTACCCCTATCGACAATTAAAATACAAATATTTTCACTTGTTTCATCTTAAGATGCTCGTATCCCCATATTTCTGAAGTAGTAACGCCCCAAAGTTTGCAGTATTCTTTTAAGAAGTTGTCTCGGTTATTTTTTGCTCTGGATATCAGTACGAAATGTCTTTCTGTTTCCACTGCTCTTGGAACTTATATCCCTGATTTCCTCATCGCGATACTTCCGCAGGGCTTTTGACAGTTAATGTCGATGGGGTTAGGCATTCTGGCAGAATACCTTCAATCGTCTGATCGTCAATACCGGGCTAAGATGCATTGGTATCCATAGGCAACAGTTTGTGCCGTGTTTATTGTTTATTGTTGATGACGCTCGTCACACTATTGTTTATAGTTTATTAGTGCTATATGTTATATGATTGTTTAGTAGCGTTATATTATTTTAAAGCTCGCCGCATTAGTTAGTGACTATTCGTTTTTCTCCTTCCATACAATCAATGATGAAGTCGATTGTCGTCACGCAAAGCAGGATTTTTTTAAGTGATCAATTTTTGTTTATTTTTATTTCTCCCATTTATAGCGCGCTGAATCGATGAAATCCTCGAATTAATGCCTTAGGTTATTCACTTTTATTAATGTCCCGTTATTGCAGTAGACTTACGAGCTTACAATATCTGTGGGTCGCATTCGGAAAGATATTTGATGTCTGTAGTAGAGTCTCGATTATCCGAGTCCCGATTAACCGAGGTTCTGTGTTACCCGAGACTGCTGTTTGCCTTTCCCACTTACGCGCAGTCGTGTACAGGCATAACGCCTAAATTACTTTTGATGTGCCAATTCAGTACAGACAAGTGATTCTTTAACACACGTCGCACTACGGAAAGGCATGACAATAGTTATGTAGTTTATTTTATAATTTGCGTACGCAAGACAACCCTTTCGTATTATCCGAGTTTTCGATTATCCGAGGTAGCTACGGTCCACATTAACTCGGATGGTTTCTCGGACTACGTTTCGAATACCAAAATTGCAACGCCGATCTTTGCGGTTCGACCAGCGTTCTCTTGGGTTTGTTTCCGTATATTCTGCTTGAATTTGATTGCACACGCTTAGTTTGTATTCTCACCACCAATTAAAAGTGGAGAAACGGAAGAAAAGCCAAGGAAATATTTGATTTCTCTTGTCAAGAGCTGCACAGTGTTGATGGAAAGTCTCACGCGGCTATCAGACCACGGACTGGAGAACCGTTTTGATTACAAAAGCACGTTTTCAATTCAATTATCATTCAAGTTTCAGCTCCGCATCTTCACAACCCTGTGATCGGGGCCCCCGCTTGGCCGGCCCTGCTCATCTATATTTTAAGAGACGGCGAACTGTCCATTTTGAGATTATATTTTCTCTGAGGGATTTACGCAAGTCTGTCCTTTGTTTCAATACTCTATATTTCTGAGGTGACCTCACGAGTACTTTCAATTCACTCCCTCGATTCTTATCAGTCTCTCCGCTGCCCAATTCCTTCACCGCAATCTCACGCCTCCGGTGCGAGCCGTTTCCATGATTACGGGATTTTCTCACTTCTTGACTGAAATACCCGTAGTCTCCAAGTAGTTGGTTGAATTAATTTATCAATTTATAATTCCGATTCAATTCTACTGAACCCTTCCAGTTGAAATCGGTTATATTAGGCGATCGGGTCGGGTTGGTTGGTTTATGTGGTTTTTCAATTTCCTTCCACTGTTCTTCGGGTATATCCACCGTATGAAGATTCGTCAACCACCCAAACTCAATCCAACTGATTATTTCAGTCTGACGGTGTAGTATGATAATGCAAAAATTCTTGTTTCTGCAAAATTATTTTATAAGAGAAAGTTAAGCTATAATCCAATAGTGGTAATAGAGACGCCGATGTTCGAAGGTGACAAATTTAAAGAATATTTTGTTATGCAGGAGGGACTTAAAAAATTTGGCCTAAATATTTATCACTAGAAAGAAATTGCATTGAAGGGAGAATTGCAATTTTGAATTTACACCGTCAAAATCATTTAAATCGTGAATTTAATTAATAACTCACTCATTAATAATAAAAAATAATCAATTCCATAGAATACTTCAAAATTCGTAATAAATACGTCACTTTCCAACGAAGACGCTTTAGCAGTCCAATTTGGTTTTCCTTTTTTGAAGAAAGTTTAATCTTTAAATTTAATTTTATATCTAAATGAGTTTTTCAGAGAACAGGTGTACGAATTAATTCACTATTAAAAAACGAAATTTCATAAAGAATCTTACTTTTTAATGGAATCGAAAAAACTCCGATGAAATTAAGTATTTTTGGTGAAAATATTCCCATGAAAAGTTTCACTTTGACGACCACAACAATTGTTACTAAATTGAATTGCCTCTCTTAAGAACACGTTGCAAAGACTGTTCCATTTTGAATCAATTGGGAACATTTCAACATTCGAATACGAAGAAATATGGCAACTCAACATGCATTTGTTATTTTAACTGTTAACGTAGAAATTCATCTCATACGATAATGGCCTTTCCATTTGTAAAGAGGAAAACATTCTGACCTATTCTAGTACTCGCTATTGTTTTTGTATTAATGCTATCGAAAAGTGACAATGCAAGTTTGTCAGAAATTTCGGCTTCTGGGATGTGTACTATTGCTTCAGACCGAAACTATAAATTAAAAATAACTTTATTTTTCTCCCTAGCACCGTACCTGGGATCGAAACCAATAGTTGAGATAGTTACCCTGATAATGAATAATTCTGTACTGGAACAGGAAGCTTGCACTAAACTCTCAGAAAGTCGTTAAGAACGTGTAAGATGATTTACTGATTCCTCAATTTACATAGCTTATCCTGCTTTTTATGTTAAATCATCTCTACATATTTTATGTCTTTGGTCTGAGATGTTTGTGCCTCTCGAAATTGAAGTATTGACGCCCATGTGCTGATCGTGTGATGATCCAGGTGCCTTGGGGCGTCCGTCTTACTTGCTTACTGTCTTAAGCCGGCCCTGACTGTCACGAAAGTATAGGAAATAAATCACGGTCGATGGTTAATTCATTTAGTGGGCTTCTTACTCACACATGAAAATAAGTTCGAAAGGGATGAATAGATTTCGACGTGAAGACGGGCAAATCTCACGGCGAAACTGTGAAATAAAACAGTCAAATAATGAGTCAAAATATAGAGCAGATTTTTGGTCGGAGAGGCCAATTTATTAATTTATATACCTATTTGAAAATATTTATATAATATTTGAAAAACGTAGTTGCCAATTTACCATTCTTGTCGATGAATCTAGCGACTTTCCCTTCTTTAAGTAACATTTCTTTTCTGTTTTATCGACATCACGTAAAATAATTGACAGTTTCATCGGCTCGTACTCAATGGATCATGTTCCACAATATAACGTCAATCTTCTATTTATCGTCACATGCCTGAATCCATTCAAATTAAAATAGCATTGCTTTCAGTTGATAAAAGTCATACTATAAATTTGATATGTGTAATTTCTCAGCTGATACTCAATTTATAGAAGCAAATTTAAGTTACTTTATAATTTAACTAACATTTTTAGTGATAATATTTCTGCGGCATTTCAGCTACTTTTCAAGCTGCGATGATTTAAGGATAAATCGGCATGTAGGGCTGTTTACCCAGAGAAGTTTAAAAGTAAAAAAAATAGCCAATGATGTTTAAAATTCTCTTTTTTAAAAGCAATATCAGTTCTGAGGTGGTATACGATGTAAAAGTTCCCATTTTCTGTCTAGTAACTACTTTACATGCATATTTTACATAGGGAAATTCTTCTTGTCTTCTTATCGAATATAATGCTTCCCTTTAACTTCAAAGAGTTACTAAAACAAGGTAGGAACTAAACGATAACATAAATATTTTGGCATAATGGTTACGCGGGATTTCTTCGGCAAAGAAATTGATTTCATACGCTGGTTATCTCCGTTACAAAAAAACGTCAGGCCATTTAATTCTCACAATGAGTTGCTTTCTTACGGTAAACACGTTTAATTCCAATCGTATTGTCAGTAATTAGAGTACCACAGTCATTTATTTTTAAATTTTATTTCAAAGTTTAAGTGAAAGCTAGTTTTAGCATTAAAATATACGCCATCGAGGCCGAAATCTCAACCAATGACATTCCAGGTTTTTTTTACAGATATGGCAATCTGAAGGAAATGTCTGTCTCTCTGTGGGAGGCGATTCCAAGAAAGTGTTAATTGTAACGAAGAGCATTGCATTTTGTGATGTGTGCATACAACATATCGCGTTCAGAAGCCCGAAAAATTGAGGTTAGCGCCTCCTTTTTTGCTACGGCGCGAATTATTTCGGAATTTTCAATTGTTTCTGCGCCTGCGCGAGAATCCACTTTCGGTGGACCACCAGATGGCACTCTAAAAACGAGACAAATACCTGACGCCCGCTTTGGCCTTTCTTTGGATTCGTTTTCACTTTAAGGTTTGCAACTTTAAGCAATGTCGGGAAAACAGCAGTGCGGCAAGCTTAGACGCATTTTGAATCACGAAAAACAAACGTAAATTACTTACATTAGGTCACGAAACATAATGAAAGTGTCGATAAATTCTTAGGAGGAATCGCGTCGACGTTTTTGTTCTCTGTATAATATCTTGTTTACTTATATATACTCTGTATATATGTTTACTTCCCTGCTGTAGCAAACTTCTTTTTCGCTGACATGTCCCAAAGAATTTTTTAAACCGCATTCCGTTTGGAAGATTGAGGAATTCTGTTTAATTTATGTATGGACACATTTAGGGCTTTCAATTGTAAGAATTAGAGAAATGTCATAGCACGGAAGAGCCATGCGGCTGAAACCCAAGGAATAATAGGCGTGAAAAATAGCGAACCCAGGTCTCCCACTTTCCAGACATTTAAACTGCCGCGTTTCTTGTTATGGGAATGTGAGTAAGGCGAGCCTCATTAGTGGCACAAACTACCGCCAGATGGTACTCACTGAGGCAGCCAAAGCGGTCTCTTGATGTAAGCCCCCTAAGGAAATTACAAGGTTTAGGGAAAGATGAATAACAAAGCACGATTAGAATATCTGCTGAGTTCGAATCCAAGTCATGCTATTCCTTGGCTTTCATTTATAGTTGTGATTGTCGTTCACGAACAGCTATTTTGCATCTTATTTTCGTAAGTAATGATAATGAAAATTGAAATTACAAAACACTTTCAGCTATGCTGAACGATAGTGTCGTTGTTTAAATTATAGTTTTACTATAAACTTAGTAAACCTTACCATTGAAACTCCACGTGATTGGACGATACCTGTTGAAACGCCATGACTAAATAAAAAGATCAGGACTTCGTATTTTCCACAACTAATTTTTAATGCTGCCGGTTTCAGCCATACAACCACCATCAGATCAGACCTGTCCTCATCTTTTTATTTTACTTACCATTTTTGTTAAATAGTCGCGTATTATAATTGTTACGAAGAATATACCACAGTCTAATTTGCATAATCGAAGTTGATTTTCATCGGAATATGTAGAATAGATACAGAATATTCCAAAATTTCCTATTCAGAATTCAGCTCTTTTCTGAAAATTACTGTTAGATAGAGTTATAATGTTTTTGAATGGATTGATATAATTGGATGGACTATTTTTTTTAGATAGGTTTATTGTTGTTCAATAGAGTAGGGTTATTGTAAAGTGGATTATTATTGATTGGAAAATGATTGGTAGAGTCCATTAGAACCTCATTCAACCCTTAGTTGGGTTGGGTTGAGTTGGGTTGGATGAGGTTGGGTTAACCCACCTTTAGTTTCCTCTTCTTTATCAAAAGTGTTATTTGCATCACCGAATTCGGTTCGACATTGGAATAGTAGTTGCAAAATATTCCATAAGTTCGTAAGATTCAGCGCTTCCTGCATGTTGCAACTCTTTTCGTTGTTGAAAGTTATTGTTAAGTAAAGAAGTATGATTGTTAAATGGAGTATTGTATTGAGATAGACTATTATTGTTGACAGGTTTTTGTTATTGGTTGGGTAACATAAACGTAGGTTATTGTTAGATTGATTTATATTTTCAGATAACGTTTCGAATCGTTGTCCCAAGGAGCCTAAACTTAACAAAAGTGTCTTTTCCATCGGAAGATGCTTCGCTCACTCTTTCACTTCCACCTCGTGTTCCAATTCTTTCGTAAACTTCCTCCAAAAACCAGCTGATCTAAATTTCTCTAGATGACGAAAGCGCGTTTTTTCCACGCTGTCCTCCAATACATCTCAGCACAACTTCCTGCCAAAACTCCGAGCTCCGAGAAAAAAAATAATTCACGTCCATTTCGCTTGGATAACGAATTCACTTTTGAACGAATCTCACGTCCTCGAAAACTCAAGAAATCAAAATTATGATCGGCGTGCTGTATTTCCGACCTATTCATCCGAGTAATGTTTTCTTTAATCGTAGCGTGCGACAAAATGTTATTTTGGAAGTTTGGGATACCGTAGCAGAAGCATTCACGAACCGTACATATTCAATAGAGAGAGGGATTTTATGAAAAGATGTGTATCTGAAGGAAAAAGTAGAGAATAGTACGTAGGGCAAACGAGAAGCTATGAGGTCATTATCGTCTACATAGCGTTTTTTTACATCTAATTGTCGCGAGGGTATACTAATTTGGACTCTTTGATTATTAACAACAATGTTGAGCAACAATATCGCTCGATTTTATTTCGGTCTGAAACAGTAGCAGAAGTAACAAAGCTCGTTTCACAAGGGTTTTTCGAACCCCCCTCGTACGTAATATTATTTATAATAAACGAGACTAACAACTTATTTAGTCGACGTGATTGTGATGTGCCATTATATATTAAGAAACTTAAAATCGGGCGAATGACTGTTATTTGCGGGAAAGTAAATGGGTGGTATTCATTAACCATTGTAACTGCATCAGTGAAACTCAACCTACCCTCTCACTAACATAGGGAATAGTCGAGGAAATGTATTATATTAGAGTAGTATATGATAGTGGCGGGAAGAGCACCTGGAAAAGAAATAAATAATACTTCGTAAAAAAGTTTAAGTCATGATGTCATTACCGCCTTAGCTAAGAAATTCATGGGCAATTAATATGGGAGTAATAGTTTTAACGTGTGGCTGAATGAAATTAAAATAGTTTCTAACCATTTCTACCGCGAACACTTTTCTTTATTAATTGTACTATATTTTCTTCTTGTCTTCTTATCGAATATAATGCTTCCCTTTAACTTCAAAGAGTTACTAAAACAAGGTAGGAACTAAACGATAACATAAATATTTTGGCATAATGGTTACGCGGGATTTCTTCGGCAAAGAAATTGATTTCATACGCTGGTTATCTCCGTTACAAAAAAACGTCAGGCCATTTAATTCTCACAATGAGTTGCTTTGTTACGGTAAACACGTTTAATTCCAATCGTATTGTCAGTAATTAGAGTACCACAGTCATTTATTTTTAAATTTTATTTCAAAGTTTAAGTGAAAGCTAGTTTTAGCATTAAAATATACGCCATCGAGGCCGAAATCTCAACCAATGACATTCCAGGTTTTTTTTACAGATATGGCAATCTGAAGGAAATGTCTGTCTCTCTGTGGGAGGCGATTCCAAGAAAGTGTTAATTGTAACGAAGAGCATTGCATTTTGTGATGTGTGCATACAACATATCGCGTTCAGAAGCCCGAAAAATTGAGGTTAGCGCCTCCTTTTTTGCTACGGCGCGAATTATTTCGGAATTTTCAATTGTTTCTGCGCCTGCGCGAGAATCCACTTTCGGTGGACCACCAGATGGCACTCTAAAAACGAGACAAATACCTGACGCCCGCTTTGGCCTTTCTTTGGATTCGTTTTCACTTTAAGGTTTGCAACTTTAAGCAATGTCGGGAAAACAGCAGTGCGGCAAGCTTAGACGCATTTTGAATCACGAAAAACAAACGTAAATTACTTACATTAGGTCACGAAACATAATGAAAGTGTCGATAAATTCTTAGGAGGAATCGCGTCGACGTTTTTGTTCTCTGTATAATATCTTGTTTACTTATATATACTCTGTATATATGTTTACTTCCCTGCTGTAGCAAACTTCTTTTTCGCTGACATGTCCCAAAGAATTTTTTAAACCGCATTCCGTTTGGAAGATTGAGGAATTCTGTTTAATTTATGTATGGACACATTTAGGGCTTTCAATTGTAAGAATTAGAGAAATGTCATAGCACGGAAGAGCCATGCGGCTGAAACCCAAGGAATAATAGGCGTNAAACAACCTCTGCAGGTAACGAAAACCTATTTTACGTACATTTCTTATGGAAAAGTATACTAACTGATGATCCCCGTGCATTTACATGGGATATCTCATGAAATCAATGTACCTACAACAATTGCCTTGGTCGTCAAAGGGATGGGTTGTTTATTTCCAAAATATTTTACGAATTTTAGGTCTATTTTATCAAAGATCTCGCAATTTCGAATTTATACGAATGATTCACGACTAAAATAAGATTCTATGATTATTTTCCTTTCTTGTGAAACTTGTCTCAATTTCGTAGGACCATTGTTTCTGATTTAATTTAGTAAAAGAAACGACCTCTGCAAGTCATGAAACCGTTTTTTATGTACATTACGTATTTGTGCTCCTGGATTCGAACCCGGGCCTTTACAGAGATGAGAATACTTTAAATGGGGGTTTCAGCATCGTAGAAACACAATGCAGTTTGTTTCAGATCTCTAAGTTAAGCCGTTTCTGAGATAAATATGAGGACAGACAGACATTTGCTTTATATATATATATATATATGATTGATAACAAAGAGGTGCCCGACACACCTATTGAGTGTCACGGAAGAAATTTGGATGAACAAGAAGAAATGTTGACGCAATGTTAAGAAATCAAACATGAAGTTATCCGGGTAATTTTGCGGTAGCTGCTTGTGATATTACCTTTCTATCTTTAAATTAAAACCTACTGAATTACGGCGTTTAAAATGTCCATGAAAACGCCGATTGTCGGTCGGTGAAGGCTATCGTCGGATCTCATTTTCTCGCCCCTTAATTTGTCAAGACATTTCATTATTGGGAACTCGCAACAATTCTGCCCAACAGTGTAGCAAGGCTTTGTTGGAAACATTCCATATGCTTGTTCTTTGGATATTTGAAACACCTTCATTATATTTTATGGCAGTTTACAATATAAAAATGAAAAACTACAGTTTATGACTGATTATTATTTGTTACTGATTACTATTTCAAAACACAGAAAACGATAGAATTACCCAGTTTTACTTAAATCACTCATGCGTTTAATAATGGTTAATGTCTTCTTTATATAGTCATAAAGACGTTACAGACCAACACACAGTAGGGATACGTAAAATGGTAGTATTCTTTTCTTTTGTACATTTTTATTACCATCATTTCGTGTGATATATAAGGTGTGCATGCCACTGTTTCGTATTTAAAAAGTTAAAGTATGATGTAAATTATCGCAAAATGGAGTAGTGGTCTAGATTGATCTAACATTTCCTAGTGCAAACCGTTCTAAATGCATAAAGCGAAGAATAACGTGGAAGTAGTGTGCGTGATCAGGTACGCATATGTGGTAGGGTAGGGCATAAAAAAAAAAACCTCAGATAAGTAAGACCAAATCTTGCATTTATGAGAATTATATTGTTTCCGCCAAATGAGTTAATATGTGAGCGAACCTCTTTTCCGAAGTAACGATGCGACTCAAGGCTGCTTGTAACTGCCGACCCTGAGTCGCTGTTTGAAAAGAGCGGCACGCGAGGGTGTGTGTTTTTGGGGGCCGGGCACCTGGAGGGCTATTTCGTCACCAAGGTGATTGCATTCATTTATGCACAGAGAAGACGGAGTCCTTCCGAGAAAGGAAATCCCTTGGGCCCCCGCTGATACATGATATTTACATGGAAAGGTACTAAACGTTGCTCGGAATAGCCAGTTGCCTTGCTCACGAAGCATAGACTGCAATTGTCTCCGCGAAGTAGTTTAGTGTTTAGAACACCTTCCCGGAAAGTTACCTACCAACCAAAGTTAAGTGCCTGGGTTACAGTCCCAGATGTTTGTCACCTGGGTTACCTTCATTCATCGACTTACCCACAGATATCGATACTTCTTGACCAGTCGATTATCCGCGTTGCCTGATTGTATTTAGGAATCAGTTTACCCTTTTCTATATAAAATTAGGTATCGAAACTACGTTAGATATCGATACAATGTAAGGTATCGAAACAGCGCACAGTGGGCTAAAATCGAAAAAAGCTGGCCAAGAGGCCAAAAATGATTTTTTAGAGTGAGGAACGTGAAACTTCGCACAGATATTCAGAAAAGATTGAGTTTTGTTGTTCTGTCTTTTATTTTTCGTTATTTGTGTGCGTCAAAAAGATACAGGGTGTCAAACTTGGGCAATTTTCACAGAAAAAAATGTTCTCGGATTTTTCTGAAAAACCTTCAAGTTTGCTGCGATGCAGACGTGATTAATGGAAACTGATGGAATTATGTTATACATCGTTTTAACATTAGCCATAGATATAAAATTGGATATCGCAATAACAATTGATTTGCTATCAATGCTGCATTAATGTCGACGGAACGAAAGATATTGATTTCGTATAAACTATAAACGTATAATTAACTGTCGACTATCGATGTAGAAATAGTAATCGCTAAAAATGTATGTATTTTACTGCCCACGTGAGGTTATTGAAGGGGTTTCCCTCCTGTTTTTAAAGGAATGCAAAATTAATAACCAAATTATATTCCCCTCCAGCGATGCTATATGGCTAAGTTATATACAAATTAATAATTAAAAAGACGGGGTTTGGAAGAGGTATATCTATTTAATGTTAGCTATCGGCATAACATTAGATTGCTCCGTTTACTTTTCGTTCCAGGTGCACAATTATTATTGTATTTTATTATTTTAATTATTGTTGATATATTCTTTGAGCTGGTATCTCAGATATATTAAGTCGAAAATGTGTGTATTTGTATGTGAGTACGTGTGTAGGTTCACCTCAAGCTCGAGATTTTGCACAACAACTTAAAGAACTGTTAAATGTCCTCTCTGCTCAGATAATGGGCCACTTATCATTTACAGTTCCCAAATTCGACCCCAGACGAGTCAAAGTATTTACACGAGTAATGGATGTAAAGTTCGCTTTGAAGATTTATTTTTTGCAAAATTGAAGGAAACACGAACTCAAGATACAAAGGGAGGGATATCAAACGAAGATTCTTACTTTGGTCATGAAATATCGTTCTAGATTCCAAATTGCAAGAATTTTGATGAAATGCACTTTAGAGAAAGAAGTTGGAGGAATGGCAGACAAAAGGAATAAAGAAGAGTGGATTACTTAAAGTATGTTAGACAAAATGGACGAACGCAGAAAATGGAAAAATGTCTCCACAGAAGATGGCAGAAGACAATATAGAAAACTTAATAATGAATTAAGGAGACTGACTGATCAGGCTACAGAGAACTGGATTCAAAAACAGTGTAAAGAGATAGAAGAACTGGAAAAACAAGGAAAATTAGAGGAAATGTACAGAACGGTTAAGACTGTAACAAAAAGAGAACCAAGAAAAATAAGCAAACAGGGAATTTTAAATGAAGATCGAAAACAGAAAATTGTGATAACAATAGGAAATGAAGAGACAGATGACATAGGTATTGGAAAAGATGTCAGACAAGGATGTTGTTTGTCACCAATTCTCTTCAATATTTATGCTGAAGAGCTGACCAATAAAGCATTAAAAGAGGCAAGAGGTGTAGTGGTAGGAGGAGAAACAATAAAAAGACCGTGAAGTATGCAGATGATCAAGCAGTACTATCGGAAACAGAAGAGGAGATACAGTATATGATGGAGACTATTGCAAGGGTGGGGAAAGAATACGGAATGAACATAAATGTTGGAAAGATAAAAGTGATGAGAATAAGCAGGAATGAAGCAATCATAAATTTATCTGTAGAAGGAAAAATTGTTGAGCAAGTGAAATCATTTCAGTATTTGGGAATTTTAGTGACTGAGAATGGGAGCTATACCCAGGAAGAATGACGGAGGATAGAAATGGGTATAAAAGCATTTGAGAAGGTGAAAGTACTTGTTACGGTATGTAGAATTCCAATGATTTGAGAAATAACTTTGCTAAATGTTTTGTATGGAGTGTGGTTACTTACGGCAGTGAAACACGGGCAGTCAAAAAGAAAAATGAAAAGTACTTAGAAAGTTTCGAAATGAGAAGTGCATAAGGTGAAGTGGAATGATAAAATTATAAATGAGGAAGTACTATTTAGAATAGGAGAGGAAAGAAAACTGCCGAGGGAAATCAAAAATAGGAAGACAGCTTGGTTGGGGCACATGCTATGCCAAAATTGCTTATTTAGAAAAATTATTGAAGGAAAGATAGAAGGAAAACGAGGAAGGGGAAGAAGAAGAATGGGAATACTAGATGACGTAAAAAATGGCCGAAATTACAGGCAAATGAAAGGAGACGCTGAGGACCGACTGCGATGGTGGGTATCTGAAATGTTGAAAGCTGTCGGAAGACAGATTCCACTAAGAGAAGAAGCACGAACGTTTTGTGAAATTTTGACGTTGTAAACAAATTGTTACCATGACGACCGTGTCAACTGTTGGATTTCAGCTCATGCCTTTTCCCATAAGAATACACGGGGCATTTATTTCCATTGAAAAGGATTGTATGCCGCGATTTGGAGCAACATGGTACCAATTTCAGGCTTAATTAATCAAATTCCGATTAGACTAATTGGATCAATAGCTTGATGGTTATCATGAAGATGAATTGTTATAATGAAGGTTATGAACAATCCAGCAATTTACACAAATGAACAGTAAGAGCGCAACAATTTAGTCACTACACCGGATATTCGTTTCCATGGATAACACCCGATTGTTATCTTCCACTGTAGACCACATAAAACATAAATACCGATTCTTTTCCTATCAGTCAGCATTTCACATCGATTATCTTCTGGTATCGGATTTTCTTTGGTTATCGATTTATCCCTTCCAGTCGATTTATGTTTCGTTATCGATCATCTCTCTCGAGCTAAACGTTTACCCTTCCGATCACTGAACTCTGCCAATCCATCATTTTCAGCAGCCTTTTATATTTGGTTCAATCCGATTGTATGCTACATTTCAAACTGAAGAAGAGACCAGCACGTGAAGTTAAAGAATCTTTCTCACGACGCTTTTACGAAAATGTAACACATCTGACACGTTAATTTAAGGACGATTTAAGTTAATTTAAGGACGATCAAACACACAGAATAATTCAAAATATGTTAAATTAATATAAACTACCATTTTAAAATGCGTTTCGTAAGATACGTACCGTAGCAGTGGTACTGTTTAGAGGACTTAGACAACTAAGGTTATTCCGCGTATTAGTATTCCCCATAACCCCCACCGGAAATCGAACCCGGGACCGCTTTTATCAAAAGCGAACGCGCAGCCCACTTTGCTATCAGGGAGCCAGGATTCGTACATATGTTTACAAAAAATGAGCATCATAACTGATCCAAAGAATAGGAATCTTAACGAATCTTTTACGCACATCGAATAGATTAAAGAAGGAAGACGATGGGAATATTTAGAAGACAGAAGATAAAAACAAAGGCTTAATATTTTTTATAAGTTCAGAGAAAGTACGTTCTACGAAGATACAGCCAATATTAGGCGTCCTCCGTGATATTTAGGTCCTTCTTATACTGAGAAAAATATTATAGAAATAGATGCTACAACTAGTCGTTTCAAGAATACATTTTTCCGCCAAGGATACGCGAAAGTAATCGATCAGGGAAGTAGAACCACGGATCGTGCACCACCTTGGCGACTTACTAATGTAGGTGCTGAGCGCCACGTGGGTGGTTGTGGGCGCCAGTGGTTGCTATGGTGCATCTACTAAATTCGGCAGAGAGCATTGCTATGACGAGAACGCTCTCCTTCCTCGTCTTCACCCGGGTGCATCTGCTGCACCCTAGTAAGGAGCGGTTTTACATATAAATATATAACTAAAGCAATTTCATTAGGGTATAAGCAAGCTAACATTCTCATCTAGCAACTATTCCTCTTTTCTATGATTCATCGCTTTGTCCTTCTATTCATTAGTTCCTCCAATGGTTTGGAGTGGCTCATTCTTCAATTTAAGGTAATTTTTAATTTACTTTCGGATTGAGCTGCTGTTACAAGGATGTTTCCCACTCACCGAATTCTAGCTCAGTGAGTTAAGAAAGGGCACTCCTCACCTGCCATAGTGGCCTCATTCTTTCTCCAGGTCGAATGGTGGAGAGGACGAGAATAAAATCGGCCACCGGGTTGAGCGATTAGCTGTAGTAGCACTGCTAAAAGTGCTTCGATAGCTGAGGCCATTTCACACGTGGGGTACCACCGGGAATCGAACCCGGGACGGTTGACCAATTAACAGAGACTCGTACCTCTTTCTTATTATCACCGACTAACAATGACACAAAAGAAAATGATCTCTATTCGATACCTATGCCCAGGGTCGCAAAGTGGGCGGGGCAATACGTGCGCAGGGCGCAATTTTTTAAGGAGGCGCAAAGTGGAGGATTTTTTGGTGTTTCGATGACCAAAAATTATATATCCTTGTCCAGTACGTTCTCCGAAAATTTGGCACCGATTTTAAATTTGTAACTTTTGCTATATTTAGTACAAAATAAGAGGAAAGTGGTTTCGTAGAAAAACAAATTATAGTAATGAAGAATAATGAGAGAGAAATAGATTTAACTGACGAATTTCGAAGTTTAAAATCCGCCTGTCTTCGTTAAAAACAGTGTACGGGGAAATTTGGGAATTTGTGTGGGAATAAATTTAAAATTTGCATTTATTTTCCAATGCCTTCTTCAAAATACTTCGATGCGTCGCTGCCTAGGGCGACGAAAGTCGTCTGCTTTTACCAAAATACAGATGAACAATATTTCATTCATATCGCAGGTATCGCAGCAGGAGCAACCGTTCTCCTTCGGAGGAGTCAAAGAGGCGATCCCCCGCTGAGTTTTTTGTTCTCCGGCGTGCGCATTTGTGTTCCAGCATTTATTTCGGAGCGCTTCGAAACGAACGCTGCGAGACCAACGCGCTCCAGAAAACGGGAGGAGAATATACGGGTTCATGACGGTGATTTAATTACAAAAAGTGAAAGGTGTTTAGCATTGAAAACCAGAGGATTACTGATTCAAACCGGTGTACGAGGGGCGTAAAAAAGTTTCTGTGATCGAGATACCACTTCTGAAATGAATTAAAACAAAAGGGAAACGGGGGTTTGATTTTGTGTGACATTGTTGCGAGTGTCTAACAGTGAAAAGTCTCCGCTAACTCACATGAACAATAGTGAGACTTAACAATAGCTTTAAGCGAAAGACAAAGCTGCATTCGTGTAATAGTCCACATTCAGGCACAACATTTTCATGTTTAAATGTAAATCCGACCGCGGGATACATTAGTATATGTGCAGGAGGGAGTCAGCTAAATAATCAGGGCTCATTGTCAGATAAATAAAATGTGGCATTCGAGATAGGAATAGAGCTTCTACAAAATCTCTTTCATAGTCTGTAACGTTCGATTGAAATATAGATTACATATTGCTATCGTAATTTGTTGCGGAAGGAAGATTTAGGAATACAACATGCCGGATATCAAATATACGAAATCGACGTTTTAGGGAGCCGAGATCCCTTTAATCCGAGCCAGACGCTCTCCCCTAACCCGTGATCTTCATCAAAAAGAAAGTGAACTTAAAGTGTTTTGTTTTATGTAAAGTGTAAAGTTTTATAAAAAGTTTTTTATAAAGTAAAAAACTTTTTATAAAACCATGGATAAGACCCCGAGTCAGGAGCCATGAACATAAGTTTTCCGGAAGGAAGTGAATTTTTCGTCGTCGTCGGGAGCCGAGATCCTCATCAGAAAAAATGATTATCTACTACAACAATGATAATTTACTACAACAATGATTTTCTCGACGATAACAATTTCGACATTATTCAAATGAATGGTGATCGTTATTGTGATCAAAACAGAAAAAAAACCAATAATTTGTGCTCTTTCTTTGTTTTGTCGTTGACACCAAAATAGATGCCATTGTTTGACAAATTAATCAGGAAAAAAACATAAGAAAGACGATGCATGCATAAGAGAAATTAACGGTTTATAAGTATCTAGACGATTGAAGATATAATTTGGGTTCTAGCGGTGGTTCATTAAACTAGAGATACCATTTCAACATATTTAACACTACAAATATCCTTAGTTTTCCAGGTTTTGAACTATGCTTTTCTTTCCATAAACGTCCTCTCGATGTGGTCACTTAAAGGGACTGTTATCGAGAAGGGGATGAAAAACAAATTTATTCGCTGTCATTTTAATATCAGGCCTGTTGTGGTGTATGTATCTGTTATATCATCGTTATATTATAGTATCGTTGAAACACAATCTGTAACTATGGTTTTCCAAGATCAATTCAGGGCTATTATCATAACACAGTGGGTACAACAATAAGGGTTATAAGAATAATACATTATTATTATTGTTTATATTATCATAGACGATATGATTGTATTGTTGATGCCATCTATAAATATCTCATTCAAATATAAACATTATTAATTAATTATATACCGGAATACGCGGCCTCCTTAAGGTGTAGAATGTGTAATCATCGATGGAGAATGTTCACAAATAGAAAACCCTCCATCACAGCGCTCGGTTGGATTTTCCACCCGAATACCTCTTCTAACAGACTGTAAACATAACCTCATTTCCTCATCTCTACCACGTCTTCCTCACGCATACGGACTTCGATGAGAAAGGACAGATTCAGCCTCTTGAACTACTCTCTCTCAATACGTTTCTCTACTTACTGCTTCCTCACCACAGGCCCAATACACTTATCTCGGGAAATACTCCGAGAAATTGACCTGTTATGCCTTTTTTCTAAGGGTTCTCTAATTAAAAGATTTATCCTTGGTAGTGTTTTTGAATTTCAAAACCGTTGTCCTCAAAGGGATGTTGCCCAAAGACTAGTTTTTTATTTAAAACCAAATTTCATAGATAATATAAAATAAAGATGACATCTCACCAAAATTTTGTTCCGGTTTTAGCTCCGGTTCCACCTTTTGGTTCGGTTTCGGTTCCTTTAACCGGTTCGAACCGGATTTTCCTCTCGGAGAATTTTTCCTCTCCGAGTCTTGTAATCCCCGTGAAAAATTTTTATTAGAATAAAAAATTTAGAACTAATGGCTTCTCTGTACACAATAATGTTATCCTAGAGCAAAACTAGTAATTAAAAGTCGTTCATTTCTGAACTTGTAAATTAATACTGTTTTGAAATTGAGGAATGGCAATCTCCAATTTTTGTTTAAATATGACGAAGTCTAGTCAAACCTTGAGGCCTGTAGAGTGATTAAATAGCCTATGGTTAGTAACATAACGGCTGTAAGTAACCTCCCCGTTTACAATGGCGGAGTTGTAATTAACTTGTTTAAAAGAGTATTCTTCCATACATCTCACGATCCTGAATAATCAAAAATGATAATGAACCCAAGGAAGAATGGACTTGAAAAATGTCTGACGGGACCGGGAATCGAACCCGGGTCTCCCAATTGCCGGTCGGGTGCTCTGTCCGTTGAGCTATCCCAGCAGAACATTCTCCGACTTTTTTCAAGTCCATTCTTCCTTGGGATTTTTCCTGGGTGCGCACCATCTTGCGCAAAGTCACCCTTACCCGCTTCATTGAAGCACCGGCCACACAAAGTGTTCCTT
>KZ308814.1:580648-621080 GCA_000376725.2 Ladona fulva
TCCTTTCTTTTGGCATTTCTCTTCAATTTCGTAGAGCATTGTTTCTGATTTAATTTTGCAAAAGAAACAACCTCTGCAGGTAACGAAAACCTATTTTACGTACATTTCTTATGGAAAAGTATACTAACTGATGATCCCCGTGCATTTACATGGGATATCTCATGAAATCAATGTACCTACAACAATTGCCTTGGTCGTCAAAGGGATGGGTTGTTTATTTCCAAAATATTTTACGAATTTTAGGTCTATTTTATCAAAGATCTCGCAATTTCGAATTTATACGAATGATTCACGACTAAAATAAGATTCTATGATTATTTTCCTTTCTTGTGAAACTTGTCTCAATTTCGTAGGACCATTGTTTCTGATTTAATTTAGTAAAAGAAACGACCTCTGCAAGTCATGAAACCGTTTTTTATGTACATTACGTATTTGTGCTCCTGGATTCGAACCCGGGCCTTTACAGAGATGAGAATACTTTAAATGGGGGTTTCAGCATCGTAGAAACACAATGCAGTTTGTTTCAGATCTCTAAGTTAAGCCGTTTCTGAGATAAATATGAGGACAGACAGACATTTGCTTTATATATATATATATATGATTGATAACAAAGAGGTGCCCGACACACCTATTGAGTGTCACGGAAGAAATTTGGATGAACAAGAAGAAATATTGACGCAATGTTAAGAAATCAAACATGAAGTTATCCGGGTAATTTTGCGGTAGTAAGTATGCAATAAAGAGAAGTCTCAGCAAGTCAACGCGAGGGAGTGGGATGTTAAATTAACTGTTGTAGACGATAGTGGGTTTCCGCCGGGAACTTTTTCAGCGCCCTGTCATAGAGATAGAGACGAGAATATAAAAATGAGAAGTCGATTTGACAACGTTGCATCGCGTCATAGTTAAAATTCGCTGATCGTTCTTTAATTTTCCTGGATCCTTCTTCTTTTGAATAATCGCCAAATGAAAGGAAAGATTAATTAAGGAAGGACTAGAAAACGACCAATTAGACCGATTTCCATATCTGGGTTATATTTCTTCCATTGATGGGAGCTTTTTTGAAGAAGCTCAGAGGATGAAGAATGCTTCAGATGGAAGTATTCAGAAAGGAGCTGATGACGAGAAGGACCTTGTAAATCAGGAAAATATGTGAAATTCTGCACACCAACAATAGAACTGTCCTTCCAAAGCAGAGGGAATATTCCCGCTCATTCGGCCGAATTTAGTATTTGTATTATTAAAAGTGCTTCGACTGCTTTGGTCATTTCGCACGTGGGCCCCCACCGGGAATCGAACCCGGGACCACTTTCACTGAAGTCGAACGCGTTGCCCACTTGGCTATCGGGAGCCCCCGAATTTAGTGTGGCCAGAAGAGAATCCCCCAGTTTGACCGACAGGTCATTTGGTCGACATCTCGTTTGGTCGACACCTAGTTAAGAGTGAGGTAGTTTCCCTTTGCTTTCAACGCAGAATCAAAATGCTTTAAGAAATGGAGCGAAAGCACGTGAATGCAGAACAATGGACCTATGACACTTGTGACATCAATAAGGAGTTGATGAACCCTATTTTCACCACCATACCTCAGTAACCTTTATATTATGAGCAAGACTGTGACAAATGTAAATGAAAGAGGTATTTTTCAAGAGATGGATGACATCCTGTTCTTGAGGATACGGTAGCTTGAACGAGTGAAGCAAGGACTTCAACAAATCTGCGCCTTATGGCGGTTCCTCACAGTCTAAGCCGAACCCAAAGTGTGGCAATAGTCAGAATTTCGTGCGTCCGCAAGAAATCGCGATATCGCGAGGCAGATCCCCCGTCCTACCGAATCCCCCCCACACATTCCTCCCCCGTCTGTCCACCTTGTTTGGCGCGTTGCCAGACAACGAAAAAGTTGAATGAAAATTGTCCGGTTGTCTTCTCTCTCCGCAGACGAGACGGTGTGAGAGAGACGAATGATTCTCTCTCTTTCTATAAAAAGAGCAATCGCTGATTGACGGCAGAGTTGAGGAATGCATGAAAATTTATATATCTAAACATAAACGTGTATCAATATTGGATTCAGACGTGTTACGCACTGACTAGCTTACTGCTGGGTCGACAATCGGTTTGGTTGTTGACTTAAGCACTGAGTTAATTGTTAACCTCATCTCAGGTTTAATTGTTGACTTTATCACTATATAGCTCAGTTATAGATTTAAACGCAGGTTCAACTGTTGACCCTTTCCCTGTCCAGCAATTCATTACAAAGTCTATCATTGTTACGTAACGCTGTATCTAGGCATCAATACATTGTAATTCGGTATTGTTTATCTTCCAAAGTAGTGATACTCACCTTTACTCCCTTTTTCTTTCACTTTCTTGTCAATCTATTTCGTTAATTTCTTTTCCTAGTGATTAAGCGAGGCGTTGTAACTATGGTTACTTGTTATCACTACTTTTTGGTGGAGTACGTAAGGTAGTTTTCCCTTAGATTGTTACGTGAATTCTGATGGATCTAAACCAGTGGTCGAGAACCGTGGTTTATTATCGAGGATGGTCCGCAGGTTTGTTTCTGCGATAATCTTAAT
Organism: Ladona fulva; assembly: GCA_000376725.2. Classification (NCBI taxonomy): domain Eukaryota; kingdom Metazoa; phylum Arthropoda; class Insecta; order Odonata; family Libellulidae; genus Ladona; species Ladona fulva. The sequence continues at coordinate 583,219 of KZ308814.1, forward strand.
GTCAATTTCTATAACCGTTGTAACCAGGGTATGCATTTAGACGCCAACCTCAATTATTGAGACGAAACTAAGCATAGAGTACGAAGATTGAGCTGCAGTAATTTTAGAAAGCAGTACTGTGAATTGCTCCCATGGAATATTTTTCACGGTTTTGTCTGCGTTAGGATAGAGAAATGTATGCATACTGAATTTTCGGCGCTGATCTTGGAGAAGCATTTATAGGTAAAAACTACTTTCTTTCGAGTTTTAATTGATGGACCTTCCTTTGATGGGCAAGTGATGACATTTAAATCCAGTAATTTTGGAATTTCTCATAAGTTGAAGCTATTATTCTAAATTGTGCCGTTAGTTCCCTAATGAGTTTTCTCGAAACGTCCAATTTTATAGCTAGGCACCAACATGGTTTTCGTAAGACTAGATCGTGCGAGACTCAGCTGGCATTATTAGTCCACGATGTCCTGAAATCTGCGGAAAATAAAAAGCAAGTCAATGCGATATTTTTAGATTTTCGGAAAGCATTCGACAAGGTTCCCCATCACAAATTATTGTACAAATTAAAACTTGCGGGTATCAATGCAGAAGTAATAGAGTGGATAAAAGACTTCCTCTCCGATAGAGAACAACGCGTAGTACTTGATGGAATTAGCTCCAACCTAGTTAAGGTAACCTCAGGCGTCCCGCAGGGAAGCGTAATCGGGCCGATACTGTTTTTAATATATATCAACGATCTTAGCAAAATAATCGATAGTAAAGTTAGGATATTTGCGGACGATACGGTAATTTACAGAGAGATTGAGAGAGAAGAGGATAGATTGATCCTTTCGAATGACTTAAATAAAATTGCAAAATGGTGCGATGATTGGCAATTGGAGCTAAATGTAGATAAATGTTCAGTAATTAACTTCTTTGAAAGAAAATCGATAACTAAAGATTACTCGTATAGCCTCCAAGGGAAAAACTTAATAACGGAAGAATCGGTGAAATATCTAGGAGTGACCCTTACTAATAACTTATCATGGAGTGCCCACATCCATAACATATGTGGAAAGGCTTTTAAGAAACTCGGTTTTGTTAAGAGAATAGTCGGAAGAAGCGAAGAAAAAGTCCGCGAGCGTTGTTACTTCGCGTTAGTCAGGCCTCACCTTGAGTATGCATGTAGTATATGGGACCCAGCCGACAAGTGCTGTATTCGAGAAATAGAAAAGGTGCAACGAAAAGCGATACGTTTCGTGAAGAATTGCTATGATAAATCAGTAAGCGTTACTGAGATGCTCAAGAACGCGGGATGGGAATCATTAGAAAAAAGAAGATTAACACTAAGGATAAATTTATTAAATAAGTTCAGAGAAACCACGTTCTCGGAAGACGTCGCGGACATAATGCGCCCTCCCTGCTATATAGGCCGCTCCGATACAGCGAGGAAAATAAGAGAAATAGATGCGAAAACGAACCGATTCAAGAATCTTTTCTTTTCCGCGAACGATACGCGAAAGTAATCGACTAGGTAAATAGAGTCTTGGTGCATGCACCCCCTGCCACACGCCGAAAGGTGGCTAGCAGGGCATACACATAGACATAGATACTGTTCGCTGACAGAAATGTTTTCGAAGAGACTTCTATGCTGTCTTTTCGTTCAGGATAGGGAAGAATGTACCTTTCATTTACTTTTGTCTCTGTCTATGTTTATTTATTGATATGAAAGCTACTGAGGTATGAGTGGTACTGAATCATAGCATTAATTAAGGTCTTTCCTAGTGGAATGCTACTGAAAGTGTTACGCTAGAGTCACTGTGCTTTACCTTCATGGGTTTGTTCCATTCCACTTCATGGGTTTGTTCCAGCATTCTGGCTCTATGAGGATAACAAAGGCAAACTACCTCACTCCTCATCTTGCGTAGTAAGCCTCTCTTAGTAGCTAATGGTATAGGGGATGAGATCCCAACCGACCATCGAGCCTAATACTTCATAGACAGACTCATTATTCTTATTATTATTATTACTCAAAAAGCTGCGATATGGAATCTATTCCACAGTGGCAACCGTATATATAACAAACATTATTCCTAGATCATAATCAACCAAGCAACACAATATATACCCCAAATTAACACAATGTATACAATACAAGTACAATTATGAAATCATAGAGTCGACTTATGTGAGAGGAGGAAGTATTCTGCCTGGTATTCACCCTAGTCGGGAGGAAAACCCCTCCAAACCACCCAAAGGCAGTTCGTTGTACATTTCCACATGCAATTCATCATACAATTACAATTATACTTTTTACATTACATTTACTACCTATTTATCCGTTCATTTTTCTCATTCTATTTATGAAAACACTACGGGATTGGGGAAGAGGTTCTACGACTTCCTTAGGTAAGCTGTTCGACTCATTTACGGACCTATTTAAGAAGGAATACTTGCAAATATCTGTCCTCTGTTTAAGCGAAGATATTTTATACTGATGGTCCCTCCTTGCGATATAATCTGGTTCACATAGCCTGATCTTGAGTTCCCTAAGTGACGGTTTTCCGATAAGAATTTGATAGAAATTACTAAGCCGTTTTATTTTAGGTCTGTGTTATAGTTTTTCCCATCCTAACTCCTTAATCGTTCCTGAAATACTCTCCCTCTTATTGCACCTACCCAAAACGAATCTACCGGCTTTTCTTTGTACCCTCTCTAATTTTTTAATTACGCCTTTCTCATGTAGGTCCCAAATGCTAACTGCATATTCTAGAATAGGCCTTACGAAAGTTAGATACGCTTTCTCTCTGGTATTCTTATTGCATTTCCTTAGATTTATTATAACAAAATTTAAAGACTTATTGGCTCTACTTGCTACGAAATCAATGTGATTCACCCACTTCAAATTATTACTGAATATAACTCCTAAGTATCGGACACTTTTATCTCTGGGTATAGATGAATCTCCTAAACTATAATCAAATTGAATTTTATCCCGATAATTATTTTACTTTTCGTTGCATTACACTTTAATTTATTCTTTCTAAGCCAAGCGTTTAATTAAAATAAATCGCTTTGTAGTTTAACACAACCTTCACTACCTCTAATAGTCATATAAATTATACAGTCATCCGCGAATAGGCGAATGTTGGATTTGAGCTTGTCGGGCATATCGTTAATGAAAAATTAAAAATAGCAAAGAACCTAAAACGCTTCCCTGTGGAACTCCAGATGTTACATTTATAGCGGTAGAAATCTTATTACCGCCCACGACCCTTTGAGTTCTGCCGCATAGAAATGACTCAACCCACTGACCTATCCTAGGGTCTGCGATACAGTTTGTCCATAAGAATATTATGGTGTAATACGTCCAAAGCTTAAGATGAATCAATTCTTATTGCGTCAACCGGTTCTCCCTTGTCATATCACCTTGCTTCCACCAAATCTCTGTTAAAGCATAATAATTGAGTTTCGCATGAGTGCCCTTTCCTAAAATAATGCTGACTATCATTGATCCAGTTATCATTATCCCATACGCTTCTTAAGTAATCCACTATCATTCTCTCGAATATTTTACAAATCACGCTCGTTAAACTAATCGGCTTATAATTATCTAGCAATTTTCTATCTCCCCCTTTATGAATAGGAATTACTGTAGCGGTCTTCCAATCACACGGTATATTGCCATTATTCAGAATAATAGTGAATAGTCTACACAGATATGGTACTATTGCATGTTCGCCTAATTTTAAAGCTTCGCTTTGTATGTTATCTGGACCCACCGACTTTTTGTTCTTTAGAGCATCGATTCTTTTGATTAGATCATTAGAACTTATGTTGAAACGTGGGAATGGCTTGCCTGCTTCATTTGCTTGCTTGAAAGAGTTAAAGGCATCCTTATGGGTATAGTTGCTTGCGAAATATTTTCCTAATTCCTCAGCTTTTCAGTATCATCTATTATATTCTCCCCATTACAACCTTTCAATATGCTTATTTCATTTTTAATTCTGTTCCTTCTTCGAATATAATTATAAAAATAGCTATTTCTTCTATTGGACAGAATATTTTTCATGAAGTGGTTATGGGCCTTCTCTTTTTCTTTATTTAAGATTTTTAAAATTTCCTTGTATTTTTGGCTGAAATTATTGCCTCTCTTTCGTATTTTGTGAAGTTTACGCGCCTTGATCTTAAGTTTCCTAATTCTTTTGTTATAATATTCGGGATCTCCATTATCTTTCGTGCACTTCAAAGGCACGTGCCTATTTACCGCGGAATTTATGATTGATTTAAAATTGTTCCACACTTCATCTACCGTCGCTCCCTTGCTAGCCCAGTCTTCGTAATTATTTCGCAAGAAATTCTGAAATGCATCTGCATCCGCCTTCTTGTATAAGAAAACCTCTTTATTTAATAATAATTGTCCATTTCCCTGATTTTTTCTCGAGATTGACAAATATTGCCAGCAAAGTATCTTTCCTTGAGAAAAGTAATATTTTGGTTAAGAAATTATTGATTAAGTTTGACTCTGTATTCTCTCTCCCAACACGGCCCATTTTATACAGCCGTCTTTTATTACAACTGAAACGTGCATTTGGATTCATGAACTCGCGTGCGTTTTAAGGTTTGCACGCTTATTCTAATTGAGATCTAATTAAGGCAAATTAGCACGATTTTTTTCTTCGCTCTTTCCGATGGAAGTCGAGTTTTTCGTCTGAGCAGGAACGTTAAATAAAATTTTTTAAATAAAAGATATTAAACGCTGCTTCTACACCCTATTGTCTTCCGTCATTGTTTGATTCACATTTTTCTCAACGCGAGTTATAGTTACTTGGAGACATCAGTGGTATCGCGATTACAGTTTCCCTTTGGTGCAGAATATGGAAGAGTGAGTGCTCATTGAGGGTGGGGACGCCTGGCACGACTTTAGCGCGGGACCGCTGAGAAGGCCTACATACATAAGGGATACATACATACATAAGGGATGTGAAGAAGGAATTGTTGTCACTTGTACGATCTACCGAGTTTACTAGATAAGAAAATGTATTAATTGTTAGGGATATATTGTAATGGTGTACCCAGGGTGTGGGCGAATATGAGCGATCAGAGGCCCTATCGCAACGACCACTTTGAGGTCCCACCAAATGACTGTGACGGCAGAACGTACATTTTTGGGTCCTCTTTACGGTGAGGCCCTCAGCAAGGGCTTACTGCACCATATGGATATTGGTAATGTTGTACTACTGTGTAATTGTAGTTCGTTGTTCATTTTAACAGTGACCTTTCTCATGCTTCACCTACAGATAATAAATAATAATAACCTAATATACCCATTCCTTATTTTATTATCGATAATGGTTGTTTGTGTTTGTTAACAACAAGCATTATTCAAATAGATGTGGTTGGGTTCTTTTTGTCTCTATAAAAGAAGTTACTATTCTTATTCCCAAGGAAAATTGGACACGGAAAAACAGGACCGGGACTTGAATCCACTCTCCTGGTGACTACTCTTGCCAATTACGCTTTTTTCAAGTCCATATTCCTTCGCGCCCACAATAATTTTCAAATGTCACCCTTTTCCTCGTTTTCATTGTAATTATTGATATCAAACGAAAAGCTTTGAATTTTAAATATTTATCGATAGAGGCATACACAAGTTTCCTTCGATAATCGACGCTCCGTTGATCCCCGTACCCTGGACGGGTTCCTCACTTGGATCCCAGAAGAAGCGCGGTGGATTATGAATCTCATCGTAACAGAGATAGAGGAAGTAAAAGTGATTAAATGTGAAAGTAAGAAAGATCACTAATTGAAGTAGGTCGCTAAAGACAATCGTAGTACGCATCGGAGGAAAACAAGGTGACCGAGAAAAGAGAACGTGTGGAAGCGATTGAAATGCCACGGAATGAAGTCTCCCGTTTTTACTAAACCAGTCCGACTCCATCCTCGCAAACCTATTTCGCTAAACGCATCCGTGCATTTCACATGCATTCCCCTTTATCTCTCTTTCCTTCTCATTCCGACAACTGTTTTCGGGCTTCCGCTCCCTTTTGGACCACTCAGGCTCCCATCAAATGCCACCATGTGATCCATCAAACAAAATAAAGGCTATCTGCATCCTTCAATGGCCATTGTTACTAATTGGGACCTGTTCCTCGCCATTTTAAACTGCAGCAACAGTGGTGCTTCACAACCACTGCCACCGCTTGTCGATAATGAATTAAGAGGAGGCTTGGGTTAGGTTTAATTGTTAGAATTTCTTTGAGTAGTAACAATGTTAAACAAACAAATTGATGGTTTTTCATTTGCTATCCACTTCCACGAAACTGATTCTAACGGATTACTTCTCCATGTCACCAGAAGTGCAACACGCTGCCGTTTTGTCATACTCTATGCAAACTTCTATAATTTAAGAGGCGTATCGGTGTCTATCTCCAAATGCAACCCTCGAGGGTCTTCGTGTCTTTTTCTATCAATGCGTTTGAAGGCAAAGGTCCTTTTTTAAGTTGATATATGAAAAATGGATATCATTTGATGTTAGTTGTTGCTTTATTGTCGAATTGTTCGAGGCTATTAGGAATAGATATCCAATCTAATTTTTGCATTGTTGAAAGCATAAATTAAAACTCCGTGGCTACGTAACCATGGAGATAATCAGAACGATGACATTGGATTGAATACCGAGATATTCTAATCCGATTCACACTTAACTGTTAATTGAATCATATTTGAAGCTTAATGGTTGATCCATTTTTATGTTGTCTTAATTTCCCTCAATAAGCCTTTCGGAGCCCATTACCAAAGCACCTATGTTGGGGCTCCGAAGATTCAGAAGGTGTTTTAGATATGGTAATAATCGCCCCTATGTGGATCACTGAATAGAATGTTATAAATCCATGTAGGCCAACAACCTCTGAGGAATTACTTGAAATACATCGCGTATAAGCTTGCAGTATGATTTTACTCCAGTAAATTGTTACCTTCTTCAGACAATTACTGATCGCGTACTTTGTAATACTCCTTTACCAGCATTCGGACCCATTTCTATTTCTTTATCAATTCTCCCATTAAGCAGTACTGGTGGTTATGGGCCCTAATTATTATTGCTATATTTTTCGAATATCTGGATATAACTATAAACTCCCTGCATGTTCCATTTACACAATCGATTTTACGTAATGTAGTAACAGTCTGGATTTTCATTCATCCGGTTTTGTATTGTTGAAAATATCCATGGAAACTCCAATATTCTAATCCGATCCACGCTTAAACAATCACCGCTTTGATTGTTATTACTCCCCTTATTATTGAGCAAACAATTAGAAGTCCAAACCCCTCCGTTTCTACTGCTGAAGTCTTTCGCAATAATCTGCTGTTAGAACACTGACACCCCTTCTATTTGCACGTACGTCCTGAGGCTATCACTTACTGTCTGAAGCCCTGTTCGCATCTCATTACAAAGTCCTTATTCAAGCAGCATGTTCCATCCTTTTGCATTTCTGATAACAAAAAGAGCTTTCTGCGATTCTCTTAGCTCTCTTAGCTTTAACTACAATCGGAGGCGGAGAAAGCACTAGTCTCCAAATGAATGAGGTAACCGCTTCGTGTCACGGCGAGCACTTTTCCGAATTTTGCAAATGGATCAAATCTCTCCTTCGTCAAATGCCCGCTTTGTTTTTTTTTTTTCGGCGACCCAATTTCAAAGCATTCGATCATTTCCCTGCGCAGATGCCACCGACGGCTGTGTCGCAAAAACCGCGACTGCCTCGCGATTTTCGCCGAAGAGAGCTTTCATAAATGTCATACGGTCCGGTTTTTTTTCCTCGTGGGAAAGATGGAGGTGGTGGAGGGTTAATGACCTCTTTTTGAGTCCATTGGGAAATACTAGAAGGCCTTGCGTCCAACGCCTTTTCGACATAGAAACGCTTTCCAATCCGCGTAACCGTCTCCATACGCATCATCCGTATTCCCTTCCCGAGTACCCATTGAGAATGAGATTTCGCGAAGATTATACCGCGAATTAGATAGTGTGTGGTCAGTAGCGTACTTTGGGCCGTGTCCTTTGTCCCCTGGGCCAGGACGGATTTAAAATCAGGCGTCCTGGGCACTAGCTGAGAGTCTCAATAAGACCCCGTAGCCGGGAGTCGAATCCAGAGTACGTACCTGGCGGACGCTTCATATTGAGCGACAGAGCACTCTCTGCTACAATTTCTGATAGGGCCCGCTTTTGACTCTGAAGGCCCTGGGCGTAGCCATGTTGTCGCAGGCCCTCCGCATACCTGACTACATATGCATCTATCTCCAAAGTTGATTGGGGGCCCAAAAAAAGTAGAACTGTTGTTTCCTGAAAGGACCACTGCGAACATACGAGTAGGTTTTCTTTATCAGAAATTAAATACTTCGAACGCTTGTCAGCATTCTCAAAGCGTTCCCTTAAATCTGTTTTCTTGCTCCTAATTTATCGACCAAAATATTCGTATTTATCTTTTAATATAAGATGACCATTTCATCTCCTTCGTCCCATTTTTTTTATAACTGATAAGAGGCTTTAGAATGACGTCTTTCCTAACTTCGGGAGCTATTATTTCTTCATATAAATGTAAAGTTCAGGAGAGGAGTTCATCATTTAAAACACACATCGTCCAATGTATTGAAACGTTTCGTAACATCAGTTTCAATTTATCTTTCTCGGATCATGGATTTCCAGATTTTAAAATTAATCGTCACACGTTTATGGAGTCATATGCCGTTTTTCTTGCCATTTACGAAGATTTTTATTATTATTATCTTTAGAATATGCTATTTCTTAAAAACCTAAAGACGGGCAAGTATCGTCTGTCAAATGATTCTTCAGGAATTAAATTAATGTGCTTGAAAGAGGATGAATTGGAAAATTGCATAGAAACTTGTCCAAAACAAAATCTACGGGCATAATTAGCTCGTGCTTGAAGGAAATCGACAAATACCATATTTTAAAATGGTTTTTCTATCCGAAAACCTGTACATTAAGAGGAAATGCTCAATATTTTTAAAATAAGAAGAAAACATTTAAATGGATCCTTTTCCATTATGTATCGATCCAAATTATATCTTATCGCGTTAGCTGCAGACACGTAATCTAATCCACCAAATTTGATCGTATAATTGCAATTTTGAACTCCATCGAATCAATAATGCATTATAATCGGCGATCGTCTTCGTCTGCACGCTCATTCAACTTCCAGACGTAGTTGATAATAATTCAAATACGCAAAAGCCTTTCTTTAAAGTAAAGGGTAAACTTACGTTTATATCGAAAATAGGAGGATCAGAATTGTATAGCCGCCATTTCAGCACAAACACTTTCTTGCGATTGACGGAGAACAAATAAACGGCACTTTACAACGTAGTCCTGCAATTCTTCGTTTTAATTTAATGAGTTTCTTTATCCACTTAAAGAAATCTTTTCGGTCCTTCAATTCACCACTTTAATTACCATAAATCATCAAAGTCTGCCGCAGCCGGGAATCGAACCCGGGTCTCCCACTTTCCGTGCGGGTGCTCTGTCCTCTAAGCTACCACGACAGAGCGATCCCTCCTTCAATTTCGTGGGCTATGATAGGACTCCGTGTACTGCGGAGGGTCCATCGAAGATGGCTCCGAACTCCTGCGCACACGTGGGACAGCGATGATCTTTGATGTCCCACAGTGCATATTTATATTTCACAGAATACAATATCACCGCAGTACTGTACGATATTACATACATATTAATACGCTTGGACCGGTGTTATTGTGTATATTTATCATGCGCTTGAACTAATGTTTACTTAGGACCCAAAATTTAATGTTTTGTAAGACTTAAATTGAATATTATCGTTAATATCTTATACATTTGATGGGTTAGCATGGAGATTAACTCTCAAGCTTCACTTTAAATTTAACAAAACAGTATAATATCAGGCCTTAAGAGTGTATGTTAGTCCATTTTAAGTGCACATAATAATACAGGACCCTAGAATGCGCTGAAACAGAATCCTCACCTCCGGATTTTTAGTTCAACATTTACAAGCCTTAAAGGTGCGCCTCCGGGAAGGAAACGGCTCAAATAACTTAAAGGTAAAGCGTTCCAGTGCTCTATTGTTCCATTTGAGAACGACGATTAGTACATAATACGACTCCAATCGCAACAATTGCAACGCGTAGTTACGCTGATATTGTTGAAGGGATAAAGTCAACAATCAGAAGCGCCTTTTTAACGCGTTTAAACCGTATCAGGGCCACCACACTTCCCACTTTTAACCAGTGGAAAAACAGTGAAGAAGAAGTTCAAAATGGAAGCGAAAATTGTAGGGAAGTAAACGGCGAGAGGAGGCCCGCATGGTGAAGATCGATAGCAAGTCCAACACGATCGATTTGTTCTCATTTGACCCCGGCGCTTTAGCAAAAAGTAGAGCAGTCTAATTATAGGGCTCCCGAGGGAAGGAAGAGAGTGGAGAAAGTGAGGCCAAATGAAGGGTCATTATACAACGCCAAATATTGAGGGCCTAGGGTTCGTATGTACATAAGTTATGACGTCACGCTGAGGGCAATGAAATTATGATTGTGCGTACTCTCACGGAGTGGAGAAATTAGGTGTATGGAAAAGGGAGTGTGCAATACATTTTGATCGTATATTAGGCGGATATAGGGCGTTCATAAAGAAGCACATTTGTCGATCTCAAATTGCTATTGTTACGAGTAATTGTCACGAGCGTGTGGTGGTTGGGACTTTTCATTATTGGTCGCTAGCAACAATGCTGATCAACAGTAGTTCGCTCTCATTTTAGACCGAAATGTTCCCTGAGCGATAGAACTAGATTCCAACAATATTTTGAAGTCCGCCGTATACTAAGGTGCAAATTTGGGAGCGAAGAGGTACAGTATCACAAGGGAGCGCTCATTGCAAACCATCAACATTATTCAACCAGTTACTTATATGTTCGTAAAAGATAATGTACCAAAAATATCCACACAAATAAATGCAACATAAAACTAGACTCCATAGTAGAGTTATCGAGCCTTAATCATTCCCTTCCATTAGGCCATATTCGAATGTATTAAGGACGCAAAACAGTAAGTCCACAGAACACAACGAGACCGCTTTCAAGGTGCTCACGTCATCATATGACTCGTGCACTTACTCTAGTTTTGCATCTTAAATACTAAATTACGGAGATGAACCACCAAATATCGGTATATATTTCGTATTCGAATCGGTATTTTTCGCTCTAACATAAAGATGAGTCATCTTTGTAATATTTCAACAAAATCACACTATCACATTTTTAAATACAAATTGTGATGAAATAATCCAAGAATCAGTTCAGCTATTAAAATATATAAGTTAATCAGTGAGTAACTTGTCACCATTAAGCATGACTATTTAAAACATAACTGCTGTCACGACTCGTTCGATTTACAGAGGCGTGGGTGGAATAATGTATATTAATTCCATTCTGGAGGACTGACCTCTGTGTGTGTAGTCCTGTACGAATCAGAGAAAATTGGAATGTTGCAATTATTCGAAAAAGTTTTTAAACTCCTCATCCCAACATGCAATGATATGTACGAATAAGGCAACATTAAAGGATTCCATTCACCTTATTCTCTCGCGATTTCTAACTTTAACTCCTGTATCTCCTTATCCTCTATAAATCCCGCTAGTCTTTCCAGTACTGTTATCTTCCAATAATATGCAAAGAATAGAATCCTAAGAGGACACCCTTCGAGAGTCAAAGAACTGCGCACTTTTCCCTCACTCGACCAAGTCGACTTGGTTTCGAGATCTCGAACACTGCTGCGCAATCTGGGATCCACATGAAGTAGAGTTGGTCACAGATTTAGATATGGTAGATCAGATCATTCTCTTAGTGGAGATTTCTGGTTCTACAGCAGTGTTACGGCTGCGATCAAATCCCTCGGGTGGAATTTACTCAAAGTGAGAAGATCAGGTTACCGGCAGTCGAAAAAGTCATCGGTTCGTAGCTTTAACAGGAAATCGAAGACACTGTAGTTTCAGTAAATAACGAGCACCATCTCCGAGAGGAATCAACCAAGCGTTAGAAAGGAATTAATCGCTTAAATATACAGTTATGCGATGTTTTCCGCTGAGCATTATAGAAGCTAACAGATAGATTAGTTAAGGTAGTAATACACCCCCTGCCATACACCAATGTCGACTCCCTGAGTATAAAGGTAATGTTTAAACCGGTTAAATATCCTCTTTTTGTACTAATGGTCTTCGAAGACTTCTTCCATAAGCTTCATTGCATATAATCTTCTCTGCTAAATATGTTAATGAGATGACTTCGTAATGAATATCTGGGCGACTTTCTACCTTCGGGTGCTTTTGGCTAAGTTCCATCAGTAGTGAATATCGGACAGCACAATATTTCCACACACAATACAAAACATGACTAACTCCGGTCCTAATTATTTTATTGCCTCTCCATTTTCGAACCTCATTCGTGTGTGTGAGATTAAAAGAATTCAAAGAGAATATTAAAGAGCCGCAAGCAGAGAATGAGTTGATATGAGGATAATCGCAATCTATAGATTTATGTATACACATACATGTGTCACCATCTATTAGAAGAGATTCGGTTGTGCATCTGTCATTTGAAGGAAAAGAGCAACATTTTAATTAAAAATTTTCTCATCGAAATGATTTTTCAGTTGTAAGTAAACGTCGAGCTAAAATAGCGCTTTCAATTCGTAATTTACTTGCGAAAGACCAGCCTTCCGTATTATCCTTGTTTTCTACCATCAAAGCTGGCCCCGGTCCCCGTTTATTCGGATAATTTAGGCTCAAATGTATATTCAAACACTTTCTTGATTATTTACGGAGGAACTCATCGCATTCGGAAATACTTCCATAGAAAAAACCTTTTTTCGAATCAAATAATCGCAAATGGGGAAATTTAGGGATTATTCAAATGTTTTAAAATATGTATATTTATATGATGTATATTTTATCTTCGAAGCAAAACTGTTCTTAAATGAAACTTAATTTGATTCCCGGATACATGAGCTAATGAAAAACAAGAATTGAATGAAAGCAATTGAAAGGAAGGGTATTACATAAGAGAGCGATGCTCCTCGGAAGAGAGTGAAAATCGAGGCAAAGAGGTTTCCAGGCCATGACAGTAAATGAAGGTGAATTGACACGCATGACTGTACACCTTGTTCATTGCCATTAAACGAGTCAGACCACTCTCGCTCAATCCGAAGAATGCACCGATTTCTTCAATTGCATTATGCAACTTTTTTATAAGGCAGCAAGCTCGTTTTTGGAGAACTCTCACCGTAGACTGCACTCCAGTCCAGTCCTGGTTTTCATTCTACTGCAAGTATTTGCGCGGATTTAAAAGTTCGAGAAAGAACTGCTTCTGGATCCATTGTTCGTCGCGACAATCGATTACAATGTATGTAAATCGATTACATGTATGTATTTACATACATACGATGTATGTAAATACAACACCGCTGCACAACTTGTGGCATCGCATTGCACTAAACGAAACTTCAAGACGTATTAAGCAACTGAGAAAGGAAAGAAAACTCAACGGGAACATTCGCCACAGTAGATTCGCGACATTTACATTTCCGCGACAGTAACAGTTTCGCTACCGAATTTGTCGCTAAGAAGAGTTTTCTCGACAAAAATTTTTTGTAGCGAAAATCTTTTTAGCGAAGTTTTTTGTGGTGAACTTTTATACAGCGAAAACATTTTGTTGCGGAAATTCTCTGTAGCGAAAACGTCGGTAACGAACTATGCTATAGCTAATCTTCCTAGACGTAACAATATGGGGCCTAGTAATAGACAACGCAACAATAGTCATCTCAAAAATATCTAATTCGACAATAAAAAGCTTAAAAATGTACATATTTATTTAGGTTAGGCCAGAACGGCCCCTCCTCTATCTGACCTCTGGAGTATTACACGATAACAATTTTATGCTAATAACCTAAAACAGTTTATTATAATTAACTTACGAAAATATACCACGCAACGCCGGCGATTGTTTCATTCTAGAGACCGTAGCAACGGATTTTCCATATGACTTACTTATAGTTAACTATTACATTATTACTTACATTAAACTAATATCCGAGATCATTCTTACAAATAACTCAACTCCAACTGAACTGGTTTATATTGAAATGCACGGAAGTGTTTTAACCTATTAATTCGAATCAGTATGATAAAAATTATAACTTATACCTATTTTGGCCCTATTCACTGAATAGTATGCATTTCAAAGATGACCCTCTGGTTAATTTTAAAAGCTAATTCATCTGAATTACGGAATTCAATTATTACTGAAAAACAGTGAGTGATTCATTCACGATATAGGTAAACCTCGGAAAATTAAGGGGCAAATTTTGGGGGATCGACTAATACAACCTATCAAATTAAGTAAGTGTTGTACAGTTACCATGAGGATAGCACTTTTCATATGATATAGTAAGGAACAAAAGGAAAAATTATTCACTTTTACCTCCAATAAATAAACGAAAAACATTAATTCGTCAAGATATGGAAGCTGAAAGTTCTTTTTTTGACGTATGCGATCATTCGGTCACGTGCCATTGATGGATGTTTCCTATTTTAGATAACATTTCCACTTATCTTAATTGACAGATTTATTCCCCAAACATTCGATTCATTTGCGTCACTAAACGAACTGAACCGGTCCCTCACAAACTGAGGCCGTCCTTTCATAAGCCAATGCTATTCTTAATCGATAATTTTGTGGCGTTTTTTCCCTCTCCATCGCCATACGGTTTTGCCTCGGACTCCAATCAATGGGACAGCGTATATCGAATAAGGGCCGGCCGAAAATACAGCAGGATTCATTGGTTGATTGGGTAATGCAGGAAAATTCGGAGGAAATAGTTCGGAGAAAATCGCTGTTGAGGTAACGAACAATGGCTCTTGGAAATTGTGAACTCCTCCGTTGAAATTTCAATACAAACTAATCCTGTGCTTGTTTGAATTTTCCCGATGCAGAAGTCACGGACCAAGCAATTAATTAAATCAAACTGACTTAATCCTACCAGATCTTATAACAACTTACACTAAAAATTAATTAATTTAGTAAATTTTAGAGTTTAAAAGTTGTCAATTCAATAGCCATGCTATCAATGTCAGAGGAACAACGATTCTCCATTATATGAAGAATATCTTTCCCTTATCTCCAGTTTTTGAGGGTTGGTTGGCACAAAACGCCTGCGAGAGTTTAAAAAATAGTTTAGTTTGGTCGAAGAGTTTTCCGTTAAGATCAGCGTTGCAGTGTCCTGTTAGAGATTTTGGTATGAGAATGTTGTTTTTAACATTGGGAAAAATAAATTACGTTGCTATAGCAACATGGCATTGTCCTCAAAATAATGCCTTTAAAGGAAAAAAGATGGTTCAATCAACAATGTAACACTCTTAATGGAGGAAAACAATCTGTTAACTTATTGCGTCAGAAAAGAACAAAATTGCAAGAGTATAAATTGTGGAGACGCTAATAAAAGGGGAAATTAAGCTTTCAAAACCTTTGTAACTGTGTTGTATTGCAGAATTACTGCATTGAGTTTTGTTAAGCCTAAAGCATTCATACAATTCTTCTAAGACTAAAGAGTTTACTTGATTTGTGCAGGTTTGAAGATTTTACCTAAATTGTTCAGTTGTGAAAGGTGAAATACATTCAATAGTGAGATATCAGTCAATTGCGCACCTCTCAGCATATCGTACAACAGAAAAGCACTTTTGCTTGTCTTTTGTTTCGGCGGATAAGAAAAGAATAAGGAAATACAGCGGGACATTAATTAAAGGCAAATTTATTAAAATCTGAGGACAAGTTTTCGTTGTTTTATAGAATTAATAAACATAGTTTTCGTGAAATAATGACTTCTTTCGTTTTTATTTAATTATCTCTTCCAGTGATTTTAAATGCAGGGCCTCTTTTCAATACTGTAGATAAATGACTCAATACTTGTTATTATCCCTCCAGCCACTTGATAACGTTGTCCAAGCACCTTCCACCTTGTTCAAATGAAGTGCAACACTGAACAACATTTCAGTCGAGCTCCGATGTTAAGTCGTGGACATACAGTTGTCGATCGAGAGTTGGCAATACTATACTTTGGCCAAAAGGCGATTTATGCTGTTTTATGATATTTTTGTCGCACAGCTATCGTTTCGGTTGTATGCGCATCTTCATAAGGTTCCCTTTTCAAAACCATCTAAACAGTCGAACGATTAAAAATTGTATGTATGCGTTAGTGCGTTATTAGGGATGTTAGTTGCTCCGTTGCCACTGAGAAGAATGAAATTTGATTGTTGCGACGGACAGCTAAAGAAAAATTGGAGTCCACGGGGTTGCTGAAATGCTATGCGGAACAGAGAAATTCAAGAACCAACAAGATGAAGGGATTTTCTTCCGCTCAAGTGGTCAGCCAGTCTGGTTATGCATGAAGTAAGTTCACCAAATACTTGATCCGTTTATTCATTATTTCTTAGCGTTTTGTAAAATTTTGTTTTCGTATTATGTAGAATGAATCGATGTATACAGCCGAAGCTCCCTTAAATTACATTTCTTTAATCCGAAATACTATTAAAAAGAGCGGGGCCTGTTCGACAAGCGTGCATTGCTCTGCTCTAAACCAGGGAAGAGACACGAACGAAAAGATAAGTACGTGCGACGTCCTACAGAAAATGAGAGACTCTTTACCTAATAAATTTGAATTTGGACCGAATATTGCAACATTATGAGTAAGTGTGCCGCAAAATCCGAGTAAATGCCGAAAGGTGCCGCTGAGGGAAAAGAGGTGTAGTGCTCTAGCGAACATCTGCACATCGCCTACCGAAGATATGAATATATCGAGTCACGGCTCTGCTAAACAAATTCATGGATTCGGCACTCGGCATGCTAAAATGCACGAGAGGTGTCGGTGGGGCTGCACCCGGGCCTCTAAGAAGGGCCCCCCAATTCTCGCTTCTTTATGAAGGAGCACTTACTTAGCATCCGTCACTTCTCCTTTATAATTCTGCCGTTCCTATTCTCCCCTTTTCTCATTTCTGAATATTTATTGACATGAAAACGAGAAAAAATCATCGTTTTGTAATGCTAAATCTCGTGTATATAATAAAGTATGCGATAAATGTGTGTGTATCAATACATATATGATAAATCTCGTGTCTTGGTTTCAAATTTAACTTTACATAGTAAATGAACTACGCAATCCAAAAAAAGGAATTTTACAAAGTTATTTTCTCTTTAATAAACTCGCATACACCTGAGATTATTTAGAGGGTAAATTAATGTTTAAGTAACGATAACGAAGGACACACGTATTCACGAACTGAAATTTATAAAGTTGGTAACCCTTATTTTCAAAATGACGGACACGCTTGTCGAAGTTCTAATTTTCTGAAATTTTCCTAATTGGTGCATAATCTGGTTTAGTTTGATGATTAATCAAAACGTCATTAAAAATGGTCAGCATAATGAAATGATAATTCATCTTAATGGACTAATATTGAATCATACTGCTTAACTAATTAAGGTAGATTTCGTACTGCAATGATAATTATCGTCATTAATATGGAATTACACGATACAATCGTCTATATTGGGCGACATTGGAACCAGAGAGTTTTATTTTCCATTTGACCCTCCATTAAATTACCTTTGCTCTTATTTATAAGTATTTTAGATCAATTACTTACTTTTTCCTTGAAGAGACTTGAATGGAAATCACGACATTAAAAATCGACAGCGGTCGTCATGGAGAGGATTTTTCAAAAACAAGAAATTTTACGAAAAGCAGAATAATTTATGTTAATGATTATAGTTTCTCTTTAAATTCTGAGGTGGGCGATGCATATTCCCTACCTTCTCCTAGGAACCCTCCTCAACCGCCTCTGCTTTTCTCTCCCACTTTTCCTGGTTCAACATCCCACGCATTCCACATCTGAGCATATTTTTTACAAACATTGGTCGGCAGTTCGGGTGGGGATTCCCTTATCGAGGTACGGAAATGCCTCAATCGCCAAAGGGATTTTTTTGGCAGTTTCCGGGTTCAGGTCGCAAGGCCGATATTCTTGTGTTCCATCCCTGTGCCAGTTGTTGGGGAGGAACTTTTCTGATAGAAATTCTTTCTTCTCCGTCGAAAATTTTTTACAAAAAAATTCCATCATATATGTATTCTCTTTTGAAATCTAATCTAGTGTTCTATTTCTTGTTTAATGCCAGTTATATCTTAGAGCATGTCAACTTTTGCTCCTTAACTGCGTAACTATAACACGTACTAACTCCAAGATAAATAAAAATATCCAAAGTTAAACGGTGACTTTTGAGACACCCTGTATTGCCTATCCTAACATTTGCAGATTGTTGGTCGTACCATCAAATGGATAATAACTATCAAGGTAAGAAAGGGCGGAGAGGCTTGGGATGAGCTGAGAAGCAGAACCGATTTATATTGCTCGAAAGGTTCATAAACAGAAGCTAAAGCTGAGAAAGCAAAGAAGATTTAGCTAAGTATTCGTTCATAAATAGAGGGATGAAAGAGTTTGCCTGAAGAGGTTTACTAAGGTTAAAAAGGAGCTCAGATGCAGAGTTTATTGAGATATAGAAATATAAATATGTACCTAGTCGAAATATGTCATTTAAATTTAAATTCAATGTAATGTAAAAGGTGTAACATACATAAGATATTATCGATTGTGCATTGCTTATTTTTTTAAATAAGTGTATTGGGTTATTTGATTAAGATGCTACCAGACTTGTACCTAACCGCGACCAAATTTTGTAAATAAATAAATAATTAATTGACTTTGTCAACCGTGAGTTTTTGGTATTTTTTCGCATCATACTCTTTGCTTTTTTATTAAATTTCAAAAATATATGCAAAAGACGATAAAATGGGACTTTACAAGGTTTATACTTGCAATTTTTTAGCAATTATTTTTCTTCAACACGAGCCTATTCACCTGTTCTAACTACTTTTTGCATTAATTCACCGTTAGAACTTCCGCATTACCCAACCATTTTCCAATACCAAGAATTGTGGAAGTTTTATATGCGGCAGTATTTTTGCAATGCACGATGACAGCGCTTTCTTCCACGGACAGATAAGTTTACGATCCGTGTTTCTGCTTTCTTGCGACGCCTGATTAAGGAGCATTCTGGCATTATTTAAGGAGAGCAATCCTCCAATTGGTACAATTAAATGCGATGTAAGTTCGAAATGAGAGCTTTCCATCGAGTCCTCCTCTTAGCACAGAACACACCACTGAAATCAAAGAGATGACGTCATCTCACCCATGGAGAAAAGATTGAGCATCATTATGCATACTTCCATTTGATAAAAGAAGACAGAAACGATGTACTCGAGCAAACACCAGAAAGATATAGGGTAGTATATGAAATTCGTCCGAAGCAGACAAATACACATATGAGGGAAATGGTGGTGGAACTATAAGGGATATAAAAGCTAGTCTAGCACAAACAGAAATTGACTCCGGTAAGACGGAACGGATGTTAATGTCTTTATGAAGAAACTCTAAGAGTTAAAAACGTTTCATAATTAAAGAAAAGGGAAAGGTGTTAGACATAGAGGTGTACGTCTTAAAACCCGAGGACAAATATATGTGAAAATCAGCGAAATGACTGGAACTCCCTCTTCTCACAAGTGTATTTAGAACGGAAGAGACGTGGTTAGGGTTACTGCCCTGAAAGTGAGAGACTTGGCTTCGATTCCAAGTCATATCGACATTTTTTACATCTCTGGGTTTCATTAATAGATGACGTGTGTAGATTTCCGTAGATTTGGACAATTAATATATGAATAAGAGAATAGAACATTCAGATGCGCAGTGAAGGAGAAAAACCGAAAAGTTACCGTGAGTTGACAAAGTAGGTGATGGGAAGGTCCTGAAGATAGTGAAAGAAGGAAGTCATTGGTTGAAACGAGGAAGAGAAAACTGACGGACACATGGCTGGAAACGAAAAGTTGATCGTCATCTGTTAGGTGATGGAAGAGGTGAAAGTGTTAGAGAAGACCCAGAATGCCTTCGGAGGAGTTCGACCACCCATATACACAAGCCTCATTGTCGTTCAGAAGGTGACATTGTTATTATTATATTATTGCCAATTGTTGCCTCTCACTGTAGTGCACATTGATCCACCAAGACTATGAGATACTGCAGTCGGATTTTTATTTTAGATTAGAGTTGAATAAAGATTAAAGTAGTAATCCCAAAGAAAAATAATATACACCAAATTTTAACACATTTTATCTTGCTTTAACCTATTGTGCGAAATGTTTATTAAATCTGGTTGATATGTTATCACAAGTTGAACAAAAAAAATCCCAGTCAACTCGATCAAAACAAAATTGTTATAATATATGAATATTTTTATTTTTGATTCAAATAAAGAGTCAGATTATTTGAATGACCCGATAAAAAGTTGTTATCGATTTTATAGAACAACTTTTCACTTGAATGGATGGACGTAAAAATGCAAACTTGGTCTCGTTATAACGCTCTCGGTAGATTTTTCATAAGTTTATCACAACTTAGCGATTCATTTTTTACGAATTTATAATTAATAGGACGGGAAACCCGCGAAAATTTTAAGCAGAATGCAATGTTGTCGCAATCGCCCGTCCTCGGTGGTTACTCAGCTTTGATAATCCTATTCTATAAAACAAGAAGGTAACTGCAAGAATTCGGAGTCACGGCTGTTTGCTAATAATTGAAAAAGACTCCTTAAGTCGCACTCGCAAGGTATTGGCCAAAAAGTGTTTCCTCCGTGACACTGAGATAGAGAGGTTGAATCACCTCCTATGAATCTCAAAAAGGTACTAAACAGTTTGAACTGAAAATCTTTTCAAGTCAAACTTCAAAGAGAACTATCGTAAAATGACGCTTCTAAGAATAAAAAGACCGAATTAGTAAAATTAACTGTTTAACATTGATTAACTTTAATAATTTTGTCTTTTTATTCTTTAATACATAATTTTACGGTAGCTCTTAGCAGTTTAACTTGAAAAGGTTTTCAGTTCAAACTTTTTAGTCTCCTTAGAGGTTAAAAAACACTCCGTACGCAAATCGTCAGATGGAACTCGCGTTTGAAGAAACAGACGGGAAATTCCGGATTACCGATTTCTGGGAAAATCCCTATGCGCATTTCGGAAACAAAGCTTCCATTTTCAAGAGTCTCACAATGAGAAAAATATTACAAAAATCATTTTTTCTCATTCTGCTAGTACTGCGAATAGCGAAATTTCGGATAAAGCTTTAGGAGTATTTCCAATTATAAGGCATTCATAATAAAAATCTGAGATTAGCGACAATTCCGCTTACGCGGTGCAGCTTGAGTCTGCAAATTCTTCCTGTGTACAATTCAACATCATAACTACCACTTGCGTGAAAATTCAAGGAGAAAAATTCTGAGTCCTGAATCCTTTGAAACGAAAACAACAGCTTTCCCTGATGAATTCATTTTGTTGGAATGGAGAGCGCCGCCATCTTCGTTCTCTCGGCGATTCTCTCCCATGTCAATCATCTGCACCACTTGGGCCAATTCGCCCCATTTTGAGAGCAATTGGCTGTGATTGACCGTCTTTGCTTCACAGGTTTGAGTCTGACACTTCTTCAGAAAGAGTTTAATTTCGACGACCAACAGCCATGCGCATCCCACCGTTGCTACTCTGTTTCTACTTGAAGTTCCGGGCTGGAGTCCGCTCTCGGAAATCGTTTTCCCGAATCCCAGAGCATTTGATATGTCTCAGAACTCAGTAATACACATAATTGGAAATAAGTGCACTACTCACAATGCTTCTTTTAGTAATTTTTTATCGCTAACTACAGTATTACACACCAGCAAAAGAAACACGCGTGATATCAGATAACACATGTCTATTTTGTTTTGGCCCTTTTGAGTGCATTTTATTTTGGAGAGAAAACAGTCCTGCGGTGAAAGTGTTTCCTTAGGTTAGAAATTTTTCATTTTTGCGATCAATTAAAGGTGTCGCTGCAGTTTCCATGGAAAAATTTGGGCAATTATCGGCTATTCAACAGTTCTGCTACAAACACGCGCTGCATCAAAGTATTTTATAAGACCTGCATATCATACAAGTAAATTGGAACGATTGATAATGTTTAAAAGTGTGTATCAGGCAATACCCTAGGTATATTCAAGTTTTGTTTAAAAAACAATACTTGAATATGAAGTTCTGGTCGACCATCCATTGTAAAATTACATTTTTGCATCGACGTTTCACTTAAAATTTCTGAAAGACAACTTTGGGCCACGAAATTAGTCTCTGTTTAGTTTTCTCCTTTTTTAACAACAACTGCTGTAAAATACTTACTGTTATTGTTAAATAAATAATATAATACGTAATATGATATAATATAATACAATATAATACAATGCAAGGTAATGTAATATAATATAATAAAAGCGGGAATAAAGAATTGTTCTCAATTTGTAGGCCTATATTACATTTAAGGAGAAAAGGCAAAAGCCAGATCTAAAACCACTCGTGGACGCGTAAAAACTTCCTCTTAAACTGATGAAAATTTAATGTAAATTTACATGCATTTGTTTCACATCGTTAACGAAACCTGCCGATTAAAATATCTCTCTCCGGAAGTAGCAAATATTTATTTACAAAAGTGAAATTCTTGACAAATTTTGTGACACTCAATTTGGTCTCGTATTTTTTAAATAACATTTTACAAAATAATTTTTTTAAATGAATAATTGGCCAAATTGGGAAAAGGAAGTTTCACACGATGAATAAATAAATGCACCATTTAACTAATTGGAATAATATCAGTTAACCCTCCCCGTCCATTATAATTGGAACTTAAACTAACTCTTTTAGATATGTACCGATTGTGATTTAAATGTAGCACTAGCAATGGCTTCCTCTTCAGAAAGACTAATATTTCCTTCCGCTGATTTTATATTTATAACAAATTCCATTATTTATCTTTGTGGGAAACGGATAGTTTATAATCGCAAACTTACACGCAACGCTCGTTTCGATTTAATCAAAATGCTCGCTATTTAGAATGTAATTCGATTTACCTTCTTTTAGTTATCTTCGCTATTTCGGAGAACGAATACATCAATTTTAAAGCAATGAAAACTGCTAATATTGGAAAAGAACTTTACAAGCATTTGTTTTGATTTTAGTGTGTTCTACTGTCGAATCCTGGATACTCCTTCAATCAGGTGCTCCTTTAATTTTATACCTACGCCTTGTCGGAAAGAGTAATAAATTAGTTTTTGAAATAATTCCTCAATTCATTTCTTAAAGAAGTCACTTATATCAGATGAATTACTTTATACAGAGCTGTAATTATAAAAGTAGATTTAAAAATAAATATAATGCATGATTACTTCGGTCGCTAGGTAACCAAAGCCATTACCCAAAAGAAATAACCAGTGACTGTCCGAAAATATCAGTGAAAATTGAATACAACAGGAAGTTTTAAAGCATAAGAATAGTATGTATATTTAAATTTAATTTAAGATAGAAATTAAAATAAGATAAATAAATGAATGATAGAATTACAAATCATCGCTAATAAGTAATGGTGAATTACCATTATCGGATGCTTCCAATGCAAACCTGAATAGTCAAATGTATATGGCAATTCCGCAGCTTTCAATTATTTTGCCTTGAATGTCTAGAATTCTCCACGCTATACCACCAAGGCACTCTCATCGATCCGGCAGGCCCTAAGTGGCCCAAAAGAGGTTATTACCCTCTGAAGGCGTAGCTAAAGTCGGCTCACCTTTCCATAGACTGCCCTTAGTCCGAATCATATTTCATACTTATCACTGTATGTACACCAAATACTACTCATCAAAATAATTGCCGTGTATGATTTATTCATCCGATGTCTTTCTTTATGAAGTTCTTGTTGGTTGTTTGTACGATTACAAATACCGAAATGTTCTCTATGACGAACTGATCTTTGGCAAAATTTTACTGTTTTTATTAATCTTCCCAAATAGAACGACTGTCGATTGGTTAAGTCACGATTCTGTGAATGCCAGTGTGTTATTTGAGCCCTAAATTAGGAATTAATGAATCATTACAGTCAATCCACATGAATATTAGTAAAAACGATGTAAGTCAGCATTTATACGACAGTGATTATTGAAAGTCTTTCGATTTAAAGTAATGCTATGAGTCATTAAGCGAAAGAAGGTGATGATGAATTAAGTGATACTGTTGTGAAGCATTGTTGCTTGCTTCTTATAATGGAAATGTAGACAATTCACGCTAAGGAAAGCAATACAGAATGTAGTCTATTGTTAGCGACAATGAGCCTCGCTTGGAAACGTGCTAACTATGATTAATAATCCAGTACTACAAATGTGCCATGCTCAGCGTATGGCAGGGGGTACATGCACCATCATTACACTTCCCTCATCGATTACTTGCGTGTATTGTTCTCGGAAAAATATTTTTAAACGACTATTTCTAAAATCAATATCCCCCTGATATTTCTCGCAATATCGGAACTGCCTATGTCACAGAGAGTACACATAATATTGGCTACATATTACATATAAGAATATATATCTCTCTAAATTAAGTCTTTGTTTAAATCTTCTAGAGATTCACATTCTCCGTCCTGAAGCATCTGAGTAACGCTCACTGTAACAATTTTTTATTACGTATATCGCCTTTTGCTGTACATTTTCTTATCCTCGAATAAAACACGTTTCGGCAAAATCCCAGAAACTGCGTATATGCATACTCAAGGTGAGGCCTAACCAATGTTAAGTAAAATCGCTAACAGAATTATGTTCGCTCCTAGCTAACTAATGATAATTACCATGTCATTATTGGGCGAAATTCTTAGTCAATTAAAACCCTTCATACTATTAATCACTTAAACTTATTCAAAGACCTAACCAGGGTTCGAACCCAATACCTCAGTGTAGGTGCCACGTATTGTAGAACAGATGATTGCATATCGATGAAATATATTTTACAAGTACACAGAAAACGTCTGAAATTTTGGATGAGGTCGTTCCTCTTCTCTGGTCGTTGAACCAAAATTATTTTCACCCGAATGTCATGCCAACCAATCCAAAACAAGGGAGGAGAGAAATCCGATAGAATTTGGTCCAAAGAGAACCCAGTTGGCGCGAGAGTTTTTGGCACGCGACCGGAAGGCTCGTCAATGAGAGAAAATCGCGAAATGTGGGTCTTCGATGTATTGCGCCGGAAGATTTCTTATTCTATTGGAGACAAAATACATGGGGTGCGCCCTGGACTCATCAATCTATTGAGCCACTTCCAAGTTATACTCGTAGTCGATGGGCCAATGAAAATCGTTTCCTTGAATACATACGTCAATGAAGAAATTCATTTAATGCGAATTTTAGATTCCTTTAGTTGACTACTTTCAAATTATGTTGATATTATTTAGATTCGGTTGAAAAGAGTTTCTGTCGGTTTCTAATAATACGAGGTAAGTTGTTTTCAGCGAGCTCTCACAGAGGAGCTCCTTTATTGAAAGGTGGAGTTTTTTATGACTTATGGATAGTGAAAGTTATATTAAGTTGTTGATAGATTAGATCTTTTCATTTATCAACTATACTGGAGTGCACGTTACCAACTTCTATTATCATTTAGTTTGCACCATTTTTTACGCGAAGACTAATAATCGCGAAACAGTTCATTGGTGCAATTAATATGACAACAATGAACTGTGAGACTGGTGGAATATTAGCTGGACAACAATGGAGGAAAGAATGAAGATGGTTTGGCGACTCCATTTTGTCTAAGGGCAGCCATACAGATGAAACAGATTCTGGAATGATTTGTTTAGTGGGGAAGCAGAAAATAGAATACCAACCAAAGAAATAAATAAAGAAAAGTACAACATTTGTTGAGTGATGTATAATTAGTTCAGGAGATAATCGTGAAAGGTTGATGAAATGCTTCCCTCAAAGTATTTTGAAGCTATTACAAAGACCTTCAGGTGGGATTTGCTCCATGACACGAATATTAGAACAAAAATACTGAGTTCAATTATAAAGATAACTCATGGACGAAGTTGTAGACTTTGTTATTCCAATGAACGCGAACTCTTATAAAATTCGAAAAAGTGTTATTGCACAAGGAAAAGGCGACTTTGCGCGTGTGCGTGCTCCTTGGGAAAATCCCAGCGAAAAACGGACAAAAGTCTGATAAGACCGAGATTCGAACCTGGAATCTTAAAAAAAAGAAGCTTAAACCATATTAAAAATGAAAATTCCACCACCTGTTACTCGGCTGAAAGTCGTTCTTTAGAAGGTGACATCACCATAAGGTTTGTCAAACAGACGTATGAACTCCTTTGGAAAACATTGGAGGTGTAATAGAGAGAGGTCGTCTTGGCAGCCGAGAGAGGGCCTAGCAATCTATAGACCACCAATTGTTTGCGACGAAATAAGCTAATCAAAATGTATAACTCCGCTTAGTAACCAAGAGATGCTAAAGAAAGTTGTGATCAGTCAGAGATGGAGAAATTATAGAATCGAAAAAGAAGATAATACACGAGTTTGATGATAAATTGCCACTTGATGATGTGAAACCAAGTTTATTCCTTGGATGAATTACTTCGCTTATATGATAACCTAATTCCTTCCGAGAAATCTGCAGAGTTTAAGATGCAGGGATTGTTTAGTTTAAGAATTATGCGACAACCATCCAAGAATCTTATGTCTTATAAACAGAAAATAGGAGCAATATTTCAAAGCAAAGAAGTGAACCAACAGTAGATGTTTGAACCATATTAAAAATGAAAATTCCATCACCTGTTACTCGGTTGAAAGTTGTTCTTTGGAAGGTGACATCGTCATAAGTTGTACTGAAGATAATGATCAAGATGTTTTATAATTTCATTGAAACTACTATCATGTTGATAATTTGATTTGCTAAACTGTCACGAACGAATCTGAATATCTATCAGAATAAACTGATGATGAATATTTGAAACATATTCAGATACTTTAGATACCCTTTAATAATGTCACTTTTGAGAAGGATAGAATAATAATGTTTTATACAAGTAGCAAATGTATGCTGCAAATAATATAGCATTAATAATATAAATATAAAATAATAATAATCATTAAATGTTGTTTATATGAAAGTGAAATGAAGAAAAGTCAACATTGAAGATAGCGGGGTAACAAACTATGCGTCCTTACGTAACAATCATCTGATATTTTAAATGTGATTACATTAAGTCCACAGTTAATGCGGGACATTTAAAGTCAATAATTAAGGCGGTAGCTATTTTTGCCGATATCTCGATTGTTGGCTTTTCATGTCGGCGCAACTGAAGCCAGAGTTGCATCTGGATTTACATTAAGGTGGGCGAAGGAGGAGGTAGAGTTTATTAAGGTAGAGATTTTAAAAGACAGCCGTTAAGAGGTCGAAAAGAGAAAAAACGGAATTTAGCGGTGGTGCGGGAAAGAGGCATGGATGGATTGGCCAACGTGCTGAAGACACTTGTCGCAATCTCCAGTTTACGCAACCACATCTCAGTCTGCGTACGGCTTCTGCAGAAGGCCGTCGACCGATTTTCCATTATTCATCTTTCGTTGCGTGTTTGAGCGGAATCTAAGGGTATTGAAGCACTCGCGGGGGAGTGACGATCAGCTGCTGGGAATTAATGTTTCAGCTTACGAATGCATAAACAGGAAATTAAAATTTGCAGTAGATGTAATAATGTTAAAAGTGCTTCTACAGCGGAGCATATGGGCTCCCATCGAATCGAACCTGGGACCCCTTTCATCAAAGATGTGCTCGTTGTCCACTTGACAGTCCGAGAGAAATATGTTCATGTTATGCATTCTTGCAAAAGAGTGTGCCATTCTATGCTGCGTTCATCAGGATATTGTACTTGATATATTTTTGCATCGGCTTGGCCTCAGTTACACGGAAACTACAAATTTCTGTTCCACTTCGCCAGCTACCGTCGAACCGCTCGTGTTTTACTGGAAAAGAGGCCCTATTCTTTCTGGAAGAGATCTATTTTTGTATCGTTCTGAATTAAACTACATAACATTAGATGTATAGCTTCCGTTCTTTTCTGTCTGTAGATCTCTTCGCAAACCTACATCTATGGGCCTTTTCTCCCATTCTTTCCCATCGATTTCTACCAAATTTCTCACACTTGGCCTTTGCAGTACGGAAAATTAGGCTTTAAAAGAACATACTCCTAATAGAGCCAGGTTCGACTCGAGAACGTTCGAAATGACTTCCCTAAGAAATGCACGTGAAGTTGGTTTTCATCTCTTGCAGGACTCATTCCTTTCAGAAAATTAGATTAGAAATAAAACGAAGTCGAGAGAATTACCAGAAGAAGGGAAATTGAATGAAAATTGTTATTTGACTGTGGAATATCGTCCTCGATAAGACACTGCGAGAACTTTGATGAGATAAGTTTTTGTAGAACTATGGGGTTGTAAACAACTCATCCCCTTGACGACAAGAGCGATAGTTGAATCTGTCATGCATTGGGAAAGCCTAATAAACAGTTACCACAAAAAATTCGGTACCAAACATCAATGTGCAAAATATACGCGGCGTGAGTGCCTTCATAGCCGAAAGACGACTCGCAGGGCAGATGTACGGACACTGTGCGCTGACTTACAAATATTGCGAATGAATAGCAAGAGAACGGAATAAACGAGGTTTCGGCATTAATGTTTAACGCTGGATGCCCTTTCATTTGCCAACCATTCTCGAGAAAAATAGGTTTGGAATCTATCCCAGAACACCTCTAAACCCAACGTGGAAGCAATTTTTCGAGGCACCAATTCCTCTGATAAATATAACGCACTGAATAATATAAATCGATGCAGTTAATATTATGTTGGTATAATTTATGAGAAGACAACTACCTCACTCCTCATCCCCCGCACAAAAGCTAATTGTGAATGGGCTGAGGCCTTCGAGTTGATTACTTTGCAGTTCATGTATTTTAAATTAGGCCTCATGGGGTAATCTGATAATCTGCTTTACGTGGTTATGAAATGATAGATAAGATTTTAGCCATATTACGAACAATTAATTTCGCTGTATTATGACTTAAATACTGGCCGGAGTGGTTAACGAGCTAACGCTCTAATCTCATGGCCCCGGGTTTGAGTCACGGATTTTTTCTGGTTAGGGAATGATTCTTTGTGTTCGTTCGTTATGTTTGTTAACAATAGTGATTAATAAAACAAGAATAAGATTGACAGCCTTCGAATGAAGAAAGTTCGGTATAAATCCAAATTTAGGTATTTTTATGAATGAAACAAGAAACTCATGTTCTCCTTAATTTAAAAAATCGCGTGCAATCTGTGTTGGACTCCGGGTCTTTCCGAGTATGAAATCGAGTGTTCTCAGGCTTTCTAGTAATTGGAAATCCAACGCAGTTTACCGCGTCTCTAAATCTAAGCGTTTCCGAGAGGAACACAGACATACGGACGGACACTTCGCAAATTATATATAATATGATACGCTAATTGGATTTTTCGGTTTCCGTGAAGTATGAAAAAAATTTATCCCAAAAGCGATTTCCTCACTTTCTATGCCACCGCCGAATGCCATGACAAACATCTCGGCCCCTAAATTTCTCCACGAGGGGACGTCAGAGAAAGATATAGGCCCTTCTTTTGTTTCGCTGTCGACGACGCGGTGACAATATTGCGACATCGAGGGCATTGGCACCATGGTGGACCTTGCACACTTAGGATGTGGCAAAGCTCTTGTGTTAACTTGTCAGGTCAGAGAGTGTGTTTCGCGTCGGGGAGTTGAACGATCGCGTTGGTGTCACGGTTCAAGTGAAACCGGCTGATAAGGATCGGATAGACGAAGAACCTATTTCTCCAAGGACAATTCTCCAAGAAGTTTATTATCATGAACAGGAATCCTTGAGATTGGACCCTTAAGAGGTCGATGGCAGTTGGTGTGGGTCCTGCAGCATTTATCAGTTTTGCTATTTCGGTTCTCGACTTCGACTATGTTTCAGCGACATCTGAATTTTTCTAAATATAAGATATAATATATAGAAAATGACATTCTATCGAGCGGCGTAGACTACGGACAAAACATTCCGCAGTAATCAAATTGGTATTACGTGCAGTTGAAACTCTATTAATACGTATTAAAGTACAATCTAACTAATTTGGACCCGACACAGCTCGGTTTGCGAAATTTTCGGATTATCCAAAAAATATCTAATTACCGTAAAAAAATCCATCAATTAATTTATTTCGTGTATTGATACACTAATGTATATTTTTGTACTTTTTTCAGTATTGTGTAACAGTAATTTTTAGTTTTGTAACGTAGCTTACAATAATTCATTTGATACAGTAGAGAGTAAATTATCCTAAATACTGCAGTTTGTAGATACCGAACTGCTGTAAAAGTTTATTAAAGAGTGGTTTTCCTACATTTGAACTTCGATTTTGTTCTGTTGGTTCATAAAATTCAGCCAAAAACTATATTTAAAATGTTTACAATTTCACCAAAATTCTGTTCGGAATAAAAGGACTTTCGGATTATCGGTTCTCGAATTGGCGGTACTCTGGTAGTATTTTTAAAAGTGTTGGGAATCGAACCCAGGACCGCTTTCACCAAAGGCAATCGCGTTACCCACTTGGCTCTCTGGGAGCCTAATTATATACTTCACTCGCGGAATGACGGTGGTGACCATCATGATTGATGATGAATCATGGTTTGACGCTAATTGTTATGACCGCCGTCAGCCCCCATTCGAGGAATTCCATCGAAAACCTAATGCGGGGACGCTGTCGATTGATAAAAGTGGTTCCTTCGTTATACTTAAATATTAATCAAAATTAATATTTATTTAACGAAAGGGCCATTCCATGTCAAGTGGACCAATTTCAAGGAAATGCCCCGCTCGACCATCACCGATTTCAATGAAATTTTGCGTGAACATAACTTGATATCTTCTATGAACATTTCCCAAGTCTTACATCCATCGATGAAATATTTGCTGAGATATAGTCATTTGTTTGACCCCCTACCGCAGCCTTCTACAGTTAGACAGCGATTTTTAGCAAGTTTGAGACACGTTATCTCACGCAGTATTCCGTTGAGTAAAACAAAACTTGGTATTCTTATACAACCTATGTTGCTCTATTAAACAAAATAATAAGAAGTCTTTTATGAGCGAAATCCGAGAAGAAAATTTGAAGCAAAATCGGCCCAGAAAATTATGACTCGAAAAAAATTTAAAGTTTGGCATTTTATATCTTTTGAAATTAACATACAATAAACACGAAACTTTGTGCCTTATAACTACTGTAAACAAGGTGTTGGAATAAAAAGTTTCATTTTCTTACTGTCGCCCGTTAGTTTAAAAATTGAGTGCAAATATTGTGATTTTCGTTACGACGCCGAAAATTGGGTATATTCAGCTCACATTTACAAAAAAAGACCATCTCGAAACTTTTCCAAATTATTTTTAAAAGAAAGTGCATGCTTTTATCTCTCTAAAAACCTAATTCTGGTATTTCATTGCGGGCGTATAAGGCCCGAGAAATCGGGATGAGCATGAAGTTACCTCCGCAGGAAAAGTGTGGCAAAAAAAAATTTTATAGTTTAGCATTTTATATCTCTGCAAATATACATAACATTAACGCAATAATTTGTACCTTATAACTACGTAACACGAAGTGTACGAATAAAAAGTTTCATTTTCCTAATGCTTTCCGTTGGTTTAATATTTGACTGTAGATATTACGAATTTCATTACGACGCCGAAAATAGGGTAACTTCATGTTCATCCCGATTTCTCGTGCCTTATACGCCCGCGATGAAAAACTAGAATTAGGTTTTTGAGAAACAAAAGCATGCACTTTCGTTAAAAAATAATTTGGAAAAGTTTCAAGAAGGTCTTTTTTGGTAAACGTTAGCTGAATATACCCTATTTTCGGCGTCGTAACGGAATTCGTAATATTTACAGTCAAATATTAAACCAACGGAAAGCATTTGGAAAGTGAAACTTTTTATTCGTACACTTCGTATTACGTAGTTATAAGGCACAAAGTATCGCGTTAATGTTATGTATATTTGCAGAGATATAAAATGCTAAACTTTAAAATGTTTTTCGCACTACACTTTTCGGGCGGAGGTAACTTCATGTTCAACCCGATTTCTCGTGCCTTATACGCCCGCGATGAAAAACTAGAATTAGGTTTCTAGGGAGAAAAGCATGCACCTTCTTTTAAAAATAATTTGGAAAAGTTTCGAGAGGGTATTTTTTTGTAAATGTGAACTGAATATACCCTATTTTCGGCGTCGTAACGAAATTCGTAATGTGTACAGTCAAATATTAAACCAACGGAAAGCATTAGGAAAATGAAACTTTTTATTCCTACACTTCGTGTTATGTAGTTATAAGGCACAAAGTATTGCGTTAATGTTATGTATATTTGCAGAGATATAAAATGCTAAACTATAAAATTTTTGTTGCCACACTTTTCCTGCGGAGGTAACTTCATGTTCATCCCGATTTCTCGGGCCTTATACGCCCGCGATGAAATACCAGAATAAGCTTTTTAGAGAGATAAAAGCATGCACTTTCTTCTAAAAATAATTTGGAAAAGTTTCGAGATGGTCTTTTTTTGTAAATGTGAGCTGAATATACCCAATTTTCGGCGTCGTAACGAAAATCACAATATTTACACTCAATTTTTAAACTAACGGGCGACAGTAAGAAAATGAAACTTTTTATTCCAACACCTTGTATACAGTAGTTATAAGGCACAAAGTTTCGTGTTTATTGTATGTTAATTTCAAAAGATATAAAATGCCAAACTTTAAATTTTTTTGGAGCCATAATTTTTTGGGCCGATTTTGCTTCAAATTTTCTTCTCAGATATTGCTCATAAAAGATTTCGTATTATTTTGTTTAATAGAGCAACATAGGTTGTATAAGAATACCAAGTTTTGTTTTGCTCAACGGAATACTGCGTGAGATAACGTGTCTCAAACTTGCTAAAAATCGCTGTCTAACTGTAGAAGGCTGCGGTAGGGGGTCAAACAAATGACTATATCTCAGCAAATATTTCATCGATGGATGTAAAACTTGGGAAATGTTCATAGAAGATATGAAGTTATGTTCACACAAAATTTCATTGAAATCGGTGATGGTCGAGCGGGGCATTTCCTTGAAATTGCTCCACTTGACATGGAATACCCCGAAAGACTTATTATCACAAATCATGTACTTATGAATATCTATAACGGATATCATACTTATATCCTAAAATTAAGCCTTCATAATTCAAGCTATATTTTATAAAAGTTTAGCCATTTCATGTTTTTCCCCTCGATAAATCTTTTAGACTATTCAAAAAAATATTCGACGCCTCCTAGACAGTTTTAAATTAAAATCCATCCTAGATGTATTATTGTGTAGAATTGTTGCATCTAACAATGAAAACCCTCAGTGATCTAAGCTCAAATAGTTATCACGCTGAGATAACTTTTTGCGCACGATAAAGAGGGTATTCTGGAAACTATAGAAACGTCCTTCAAATTGCCAACGAAATAAATAAAAATTGAGAATACCTAATCGCAAGGGAAGGATATCGATGTAATAATTACGTCAATGAAACATCGACAACATTTTATTTTTCTCGAATATAGCCATTTCCAAGGAGAAGATGTGTTTTGCAAATCGAGCTGAATTTTACTCAGCATTCAGAACATGTAGAAAGATACTTATCGTAGGCGCTATGTTACCTTACTAGTTTATTAAAAAATAACCAACGCTTTACTATCATAACCCACTTTTTCGTTTCAGGAATTCCACACATACCCTTTCATTCCTAAACTACGCTCATCTCTTCAGAATGCCATTTATCACTTTAAACCAACTTTCTATGGTCTTTCTCTCCTTTTGGATGCATCATTTCAGTCATTCTACTTTTGTCAGTCCTTTTCTACCTATCAAATCCTCCTCCAACGCCCTCATTTATCGCCACCAAACAACAAGAGAACGAAAGCTTAATCTACGCCTACGTTTTCCAAATAATCTTCAGGAATGTTAAAATCGACTTGATTGTGTTGAAAATGTTGAACGTAAATATGGCGAAACAAAATCTTGCTCTAGTAGTAGTATTTTTAAAAGTGCTTCGACTGCTTTGGTCATTTTGCACGTGGGCCCCCACCGGGAATCGAACCCGGAACCGCTTTCAATGAAGTCGAACGCGTTGCCCACTTGACTATCCGGGAGCCCAATCTTGCTCTAAAATACCCTGAAAATTCATAATAATACGTTAATTTTAATTAGGTTACATTTTAAATTAAGCAATGAGATCAATGTTACCCCAGTATATGCCTACGTATGGAAACTAGAATATTTTTTTCATTGTGACAAAGAATTTTCCCCTCTTTTCTACAGATCAAATTTTTTCAGTAACTATGATAATATCCCATGATAAACAGATAAATCTAAGAGAGAATTAAGTTAATCATTAGGAAAGGGATTGGAAGTGAAAACGAACCCGGGACCTAAACCCGAGTCTCCCAATTTCTGGTCGTTTGTTCCGTTCTGGCTCATTGGATAAAGCAACCGACTGAAGGTTGGGATACCCGGGTTCGAAACCCGGTCCCGTCAGACTTTATTCACGGGCGTATCTTCTTGGGACAAATTAATCATTGTTGAAATAGAATGGTGAATTATAAAAATTTAATGAGCCCTGTTCACTCAACTTTTTGGCACAAGCCATCGTAGAGACATTTTCGCCTCTTTCGGAAGTTCCTCACATTTAATCACCGACTATCTTAGACACAGGAAAATTTCTACACCCAAAATGTTCCCTAGAAGATTGTTTTGTTTAATTAATGATACCCTGCGGCACGCGCACTCGTAGGGTACGTATGTAATAGATTTAGATGATAGTTGAATCTGTTTTAAGAAGATTCAAATAAACCGCGTTATTTGCAGCGCGTCGCTATGGGAACGAAAGGGAAAAAGCGATGGAATGGAGAACGAGGCGATTGAGACAATTCGTAGGCGACATCTACATTCTGACGCAACTCGGAGATAAGAGATACGAAAAATGAGCGACGATTCGCGCGGGGCGAGAGATAGTTGACAAGGCAACGTTTGCATTACGTAATAGACGCAAACGTCGCTTATCGGCTTTGGGGAAAGGATTTGGGAGTGGAAATTTCGTCAGTTTGCGCGCAAAAAGAGATGGAAAATTTCAACGCAAAGCAGTAATAGCTACTGTTAAGTGAGCTTAACATCTGTAAATGGAACACGTTCGATCGGATGCAGCGATTCTAATACATAAAAAACGTATTCATAGTATTAATACAAATGATGAAATTATTTTTAACGCACCTCCAATCCAACTCTACCCAACACAATTCAACCCTTCTTATTTATCGGATTTTGTTGCCATTTGACAATGTCAAGTTAAAAATTCAAAAACATTTTACAATGTTTTATGTTTTAGTATTATTTATGTATTTCCATTTTTTTATTTATATTATATCACATGTAATTGGGTCGACAAACCTGTTTGTGATAAATAAATTATTATATATTATTACGTTTTCTATAAGTTACGTTATATATGTTTCCCAGTAACACTTGCACGTTGGACCTAGGATTGTTTCGTGTTTGTTGCGAGTAGTTACAAAATTTCACACGTGTGGCGCTGAGGTAGTGGTTGACCGATTGTCAAAACGACGTTTATTGTTGGACGTTTATTAATCTAAATTGGAGAATTGTTGATAAGTACCTTAAACTTTTCATTTCACCCAACTTAATTCCACATATCTGGAATAAAATATCGACGCCACAGTGGGACCAAATCAGAAAAAGCCAAAAATCAATTTTCAACTTTTTTTTAATTTTGGACAAGTATATTATTGTTGTCCTTCATAAGGACTATCAGATCCACCTGTATTTGAGTCTCTGTGGTTCAGCATTTAGAGGCTATAACCGGTCAAAGTTAAGGAAAAAGACCTGTCGACGACCGTCGAAAATTGTTCACACTTCATTGCCTGAAATGTGTATTGACAGGTTGAGTTGAACGGGCACTAATAAGTATTTTAAAGTATATGTCGCTTTAATACACATATATATGAACAAATATCTATATTTTCATACATATATAAAATGTATTTAAATAATTAATATTAATATTTCATTGCAAAATGCCTTTAATTTTTCGATAAAACGCACTAAATCTTCGCCATCGGCAATTATCGACCAAGAGATTTTTGCATTGGGATATAGTATGATGTTCATACATTCTGAAACAAAAGGAAATTCTTGCTACTATCTGCTTTCTTGCCGTATCTAGTAACTTTTAGGTCGCGCGGCGCCCCGACTGTTTCTTCCGGCGCGCGGTAGGTAAAGGGAGACAGGTCGCCTCTTTCGAGTTATAATTCATAAAATATGGAGTAAACTTCATGAATAATGTAAAACGACGTTTCCTTAATTCTGTAATCCTTTCAGTTCAGACAACAGCCCTCTCTGATTTCTGCTCGACCCCTTAACTAATCGACCATCGCCCTGTACAGGCTGGTCGTGAAGTGGGGGGATGGAAAGTGACTGCTTCTACTCACTTCACACCTTCGCCTAACTCATTGCCTTGCTTAATAAGTGGTCAGAGTTGCTTGGATTATCCCTAAAGCACACAGAGTTTTATACATGGAAGTAAGGAACTAGAGGCGAGAATG
This sequence comes from Ladona fulva, assembly GCA_000376725.2. Lineage (NCBI taxonomy): Eukaryota > Metazoa > Arthropoda > Insecta > Odonata > Libellulidae > Ladona > Ladona fulva. Next base: position 619,966 of record KZ308814.1, read on the forward strand.
TTCAGTTTGTCACGTGGTCTAGCCAGAGTCACAGCTATTTTCCTGACAGGGAGAAGTACGCAACCAATTTTATTTGCCTAGTATTTAAGAAAGGAGAACTGGACTATATGTATAAACAAAATAGATCACAAAAGAGGAGGCAGGATACTTGAAAAGAGAAATAAAATTTTTGGAACCGGTTGAAGTTAATGGCATATGAATGAAATTCCAGTTACTTCTCACCATGATTGATAGAATGGTAGTTGTCTGTGATACAGATTTGTACGTCCTGTATTATTTAAAAATTAGATCGAAACCGTTTACTTTAGGTATGCAGTGCACTTACAGAAACAAGCAGTATGAAGTGCTATATTTGTGAAGCAAGTATATCTCAGATGAATAATTTAAAGCTTATGTCAAAAATGCCATTGGACAGAAAAAGATATTCATTTGGAATGTCTGCTCTGTATTGCTACATTCGTTGTTTTTAATCTCTTCTCCACGTTTCCTTCCACTTAGACACTAAGCAGTTGAAGGTAAATTTAAAANAGATGAATAATTTAAAGCTTATGTCAAAAATGCCATTGGACAGAAAAAGATATTCATTTGGAATGTCTGCTCTGTATTGCTACATTCGTTGTTTTTAATCTCTTCTCCACGTTTCCTTCCACTTAGACACTAAGCAGTTGAAGGTAAATTTAAAAATGAAAATGACCAACGTAACTCGACCATCTATTCTTTCTTCACCTGTTAAACATACTGAGACTCTTATTTGAGGTCGAGATTAGGCAATTAAAGCAAGATACTAACGTTAAAGATGAAATAAATCATACAAAAATCATTTAGAAAGAAAATGGGACTTATAGTGGACGTTCCAAAACCGGGTTATGGAACTTCCAATGACGGATTCACTGCCAGGCGCTTTTACGCTGATCCTAAACTGGCTTCGGAAGTTACAGGTCAGCAGCATACTTCCTGTGCTTCATTCTTGAGTTAGCATAGTGTACTTTCTACTACGGCAATTTTGTAATATATTAAATGAAATTGAAATACTTTGTAATTTTCCACAGGTGTTTATTTCGCGACCGGTTTCGTAAGAGGGTCTTACATCTTCAAGACTGAAGATGTAAGACCCT
>KZ308814.1:621774-660096 GCA_000376725.2 Ladona fulva
TCTACATAGGGCTTTTGATTCCTTATTAGTTATAAATGAGAATGAATTTCTTATTTTAGAAATATAGAAAATAAAATTACTTATTACAGAAAATGTTCTCGTTTTATTGATATTTTTACTATTTCCATGGTGAATGTTTCCGTATCCAACATAGATACAGCAAACATTATGCCAAAATTGAACTTAGGAGGTCAATATCACTCTAACATGACATTTTCAGCCAATTTATGCTATATTTACTAAGGAAGAATGGACTTGAAAAAAGTCTGACGGGACCGGGAATCGAACCCGGGTCTCCCAATTGTGCTCTGTCCGTTGAGATATCCCGGCAGAACATTTCTCGAAGCCATTCGGGATTCGAGGTTCGATTCCCGGTTCAGTCAGACTTTTTTCAAGTCCATTCTTCCTTGGGATTTTTCCTGGGTGCGCACCCTCTTGCGCTAAGTCACCCGTTTTCCTATATTTACTATTTTTGGCCAGCTTTTTCTGATTTGGTCCCACCGTGCGACGGTCAGCGAAATGCAGAATCTCCTCATTGTTAACTCAACTAATAGTTCTTGGCAACGTTCTCAGTGGCCACTGTTGCAAGAATTCTGAGAAACCATAAAGTTGCTGGAATTAGTCTTTTGAGACAATTACGTAATAGACGCCGCACACGCACATAATTTAGACAATGAATGGACATCAAGGACACTGATAGAACCCCTCTGAATATTTTAATATCGATTTATCAAGTGGCTATTGAAGTCGTCTGCCAGTGATAAAGTCTGCTGAATCCACAACAGCGACCTTCAACCGTCGCTTAAGTCGGAAAAGACTGGGATAGGACGACTGAGTTAATTTGATACAATCGCCGTATTAATGTCTCCCATAATTCAACTGATAATAATCAAGTGTATTTAACAATTAAAAGCTCAGCAGCTTAACAATACTTGAACGATTTATCAGGAAAAATATATCCATTAAATAATCAGTCCAAAGGCAGGATAGATTCTCAACCACTCCATTATTATCTACCAAGAGCTTTAGAGAGGGAATGAGGCTTACTTAGCAAGATGAGGAGTGAGGCAGCTTACCATTGCTCTCCTAACCAATTTAAAATGCTATGAACGAAACAAGTCCCCATGAAAACTCTATAAATAGCAATTTTAGTAGTACTCAATGAGAAATGATCAGAATGAATGTCTTAACTACTCACAGCCATTAACAAGATTGAGACAAAATTAAATGAAAGATACTTTTTCCTTTTTTATAAAAAGGCAAATTCATCGAGATGTGTTGGCAGGAAGAGTAAATATTATTAAAAAGAACTTATAGTTCGGGCGGTTTCTGAAATTAATGAAATTGCGAAAGTCAGTAGCTTTTCTTTAAAAGAGGTTTCAAATTTCAGTTCTCTTCCACGGTATCTGTTGACTGACGTGTGGAATTCCTCTCTTAATTTTCCATTTTGTCTAGTTTCTCACATATTTTCACCTTCCTCAAATTTTTCGTCTTGAGGTATATTTTACTCACCTACTTTTGTCAAAAGCATACTTTCTTCTGCAGAGCGTACTTTATTTAGTCAATTAATATTATCAGATAAAGTTTCCTTCCTAGCTCTACAATACAATACAATATCGACACCTATTCCGAAAACGTAGCACTTTCTCTGAATTTCATCAACAAACTCAATGCAGCCGAAGTTCTTCCATATAAATACCCTGCAAGCCAGCTTTCGGCGTGTGGCAGGGGATGCATGCACCATCGATTACTTTCGCGCATCATTCACGGAAAAACTGAGTTCTTGAATCGATTCGTTCTAGCGTCTATCTCTCAGATATTCCTCTCAAAATCAGAGCGGCCTATGTAGGATAGAGGACGCATTATATCGGCTACATCATCTCAGGACGTGCTTTCTCTGAATGTATCCAGTAATTTATTCCTTAATTAATGTTAAAATCTTCTAACTTCCAAAGATTCCCATCTTGTGTCCGGAAGCATCTGAGTGACGCTTACTGATTTACCGTAGCAATTCATCACGAGACATATCGCCTTTGGCTACACCTTTTCTAATTCTTGAATACAACACTTATCGGCAAGGTCCCATACACTACACGCATACTCAAGATGTGGTCTAACTAACGCGAAAGAACATCGCTTAACAAGTTCGCTCGCGAACTTTTTCGTCGCTCCGACCGACTATTCTCTTAAGGAAGCCTAGTTTCTTGGCTGTTCCACATTTACGATGCTTTCACATGGGTGTTTTTCCACGTGTATGTACGATGATTTTTCACCATGCATCCACTTTCAGTTATTTGGCTATTTTCCATTATAGATTTCTTGATGTATAAATAAATAGTATCTTTAACTGATTTTTTCATTTTCTAAAGGAACAAAAAGTGTGAAAAATAGCGACATGACTGGGACTCGAACCCAGGTATCCCATTCTCTGGGCAGGTATTCTAACCACTGAACTACCATGCCGCGTCTCTTCCTCACTGGGAATGCATTGTGAGCTTTGTGTTTTGGCTGCCTCAGTGGTGCCAGTGGTGGTGGTCCTTAGTGGAGGCTGTTCGCCGTGCTCACAAAGCATTCCCTTAACAGCAAAGAATAGACGCGGCACGGTAGTTCAGTGGTTAGAATGCCTGCCCAGAGAGCCTGGGTTCGAGTCCCAGTCATGTCGCTATTTTTCACACTTGTTGTTCCTTTAGGATCAGCCGCAGGACTTTATCCTGCGAAGTACTCAAATTCCTTAATCCTTTTCATTTTCTACTCCTGCAGGTAAAGAAGCATCCCTCCTTGAACCTCCCATCAGGATCTCCACCTTCACCCGCCGGAACTGAGAGAATGATTCTTAGAATAAACTAAAGGTAATCTCACCGTTTGAAATCTGCTTATGTTTTTGCAATCTTTCCGATTAAAAATAAACTGTTGAAAAAATATACATGCTAATTCCATTGAGATCTTGTTGATAACTTTGCCGTAGAAATATGTATATAAAATCTCTTTAGAACAGTTTAAACGGATCAAGAAACGATTGGGAACATACTATTTACCCGTACGAGGCTATGAAATGTGTGCATGAGAGTACAAAATATTTGTCTCGATATTTGGAGTTTCAATATTGCGTCGTTTTTTTTAAATTAATAAGTAACGTGAAAATTACTGCGAATAACACGACGTTTCTTAAATTCTCGGGAACCGTAAACAGAATGTAGTTGATTCGGTAATATCCATTTTCGATTATTCATTTCCTTCCGATCTTCGGTCCGCATTGTAATTTAGTGTAACGGTAGTTATATTCAGGAAATATTACAATAAAGACAGTATTGTTGTTAATGACGCACTGTAACTAGTGTTGTGATAAACAAAAGGCTGTAACCAAGAAAGCAAGTATTATTGTTACAACATTTATTATCGAAACTGATATCCCAAAATGTAAAGTAGGCTAAATACAATTAAGAATTGAATGTAACGTAGAATTGAAATTTCAACTTGTGTTGCTAAAGAAACAAAGGAGTATGCGCTGAAAATTATGTGAGAGGATTCGAGGACAAAATGAAGGCAAAAGTAGCAGGCGGTTCGGATATTCAGATGGTACTGATTCCCAAAGAATGCATTTGGAGGTAGGAAGTGTAGAAGAAGACGGACAGAGGATAGGACAAATACGTAATTTGCTGGAAGGTATAAAGGGAGGGCTACTTATCAAGAATTAAAGAAAGCTGCGTTAAGTAGGGAATGGTAGGATACAAGAACGTTCCATTTACGCACCCCAATCGCATTCCTAAGACATTGAGAAGAAGACAAGTTTAGGTGATATCAAACGATGGACAAGGAAATGACTGCTCTTTAATCGCAACATGAGATTTAAAAAGGCATTAGGTTTATGATATTTATCATGATTTTACTCTAAATGTGCATTAGGATACCATTTCCGTATGAAATTAAATTGAAAATGAAGTACTAAATCAATACACATTAATTACTTGAAAATTACCGACAAAGTGCTCTAGTGACTGATTTTCGCTCTTAATTTCTAAATCATGCATTAATTCAATATGTATAAGCATTACAACTTGTCATTGCAAAATATATTTTTCGGTCTTGAGAAGTCAATTTGATTCCGATTTCGTGGTTTGTTTCACCCGCTTCCTGTATCTCAAGAACCGTGGTTTTCCCATACTATCTTTATTTACGAAAACCCTCCAGAAATCGCTAACTTTTACTTGTTATTATAATCTCATTGTAGCAATTCTTACTTTAGCCTTCGTTGGAATTCTTAGTTTATAACAATAATTGTTACAGTATTTTATTTGTTACAATATCTCCTTTGTTGTAATACTACCATTGTTACAATAATATTGTTCATGATGCAACGATGTACCGGAGTTGGTGAAGAGAGCCTCTCCCGGGACAAATCACCTCAAGTGAAGACCAAATGACAATGATACTAATAATCGTGACGTCGTTGGATTGACATGAATTCTCTCATGGCGGTCAGTTCTCTGCATTGAACATTTCGGCGGTAAATGACATAAGTCTGACCTTAGAAAGGTCAGAACTATGATCCATCGCACCAAGGCCAATTAACACGAGAGTGCAAATTTCTCTCGGATTATTTGAGAGTCGTTGATCTTTTCCATGAGTAAACAGCCTTTTTCTGACGCAAATAGCAATCTAATGAGGACGGCCAATGATCTCCATTGCGGTTCCGCATTTTTTCTTTCTTCCGCCGGTTCCTAAAAAGCGAAAATACAATACGTGTTTAATAATAATATTTGAAATTACAGTTTCGGCATTCATTTGAAATTTCAATATTTTTTCATCATCTTTTCTACAGTTTCTGTTTTGAATAAATTCTATCATGGAAGGCCGTACTTCGTGGAAGGACATTCTAAAGATTATGAAAAATAAAAACTTCGTAAACTTCATAATCTTTAGTTTCTGTTTTGTTTTCATTCGGATTATTATAGTATTCTTCAGCCTAATTTTTATTCATCTTCCGTCCTTATCTGTATCACTGGTATGAGTGTACATTGACGCTGTCTTCAACTTTCTTCACTAGTGTTGCTGGCACATTAATTTTCCTCATTTTCCCCTTTTCTTTTTAAATTTTAGTTGCTACTGTCAGTAGATTTTACGCCCACCTTCCCGTGGGTATTTTCCTGCAGGGTTTCATGTTTATTCTAGGTTCATATTTAGGTTTTTTTCTTAACCAGTACAACACGTCCCTCCTCTTTTTGCTTTTTCTCTTTTTTTTCAGTTCCAAAAGATCTTTCTTTAAATCTTTCTATGGCATTGAGTTATATGTAGGAAGCGACGAGCCAGTCTCAATATCGCCCTGAAATTAAGTCCTTTTATCATTATTATTATTTATGTGGTACATTTTTTCAGTCTAATAAAAAAAAACTTTAGTAATTTTATCAATGCAAATATCGCAAGAAATAATCTTTTATTATTTCGGCCCGGGTTTCAATGCAGTACATACATATGTCAACTGTAATACTGTACAATTTTAACTTTTAAGTTTCTTTGTATCAAAAAGTGGAAAATCACTTAAGAGCATTCTACTTGAAGTTAGCTATCGCTAACGTGTTGTGAATTCGTGTATTGTTTCAATCAACGTAGCGCCTCATAAAGTAATCGACTCAGCGGCCGTTGAAAAATGACGAATTGTTGAATAACAGCTATCATTGGAACAACAATGAATAAAACAATGGAGCTCCTTAAAGCGTGTGAATTTCTAGTATAGTGGTGGAGAACATCACTGGGTTGAATGACTGGCTTTCTGCCTCGGTTGCAGTGTTTAGAGCGCTACCTTTCTGACACTGAAGTCCCGGGTTCGAGTCCAAGCCGACATAGTTATTTCAGGCTAGGGCATGGGTGTCTGTGCTCGTCTGTGTTCGCCAAATGGTGGATTTAATTTGCTGCTACTGTTTACGTTAAAGAAATAATGCCAACGACAATAACACCCTGACGGCTTTTCAGACGTTATCTGAGGCTTTTTCATCTTTTTTAAGCAATATATACTATATTTTAAATCCATTTGTTTAACTATTTCATTCATTACTTCAAGCGAAAATATAATATAAAATATTTTACCTTGTGATTGAATTATTTCGAACTGTTTGGTTTGTTGCCGCTGGTTGCGCCCTGATGGTTTCATATGCGACCGAAATTCCGCCTTCCATTGAAAAAAGATTCTTCAACCTGGGATAGGCCTTTCATCTGAATTCTTCCACAGAGAACAACTGCTTCTCAAATAGCAGAGGGAGGCAGACGGACCAACAGACAGACATTCAAAAAACTTGTGAAAAGTTGACAATACCAGTGTCCCTTCCAAAAATCAGAAAAAGGATTCGAGACAATTAGGGCATAACTTATGCCCCATTTCATTCAACTTTAGCTCCATAAATTGCTCATTTGTCCATCTCAATGAGATAAGTTGCATTCCAAAAGAAAAATGGTATGCGATACGCCGTAAAAGGAATTCTCGATTGCGACACTTTGGGTTCGTTCAACTCTGCGTTAAAACTCTGAAACTCGATAGTCTTATCTGACAAAGGCCGCTATCGAAGTGTAAACGAAAATGAGAACAGATCTCGACTGACGTATGAATTGAACAGAACAAAGCATCGCAGTTTAGCGTAGGCGTCTTATTAATAATGAGCTAATTTCCTGTCGGAATTTGATTTTAAAATTTAGGAACAGATCTGGGAAAGGAAAGGAAATGGATGCTACAACTCGGATTTTAATTGTTTTATCTTCGTTGGCCTTAACGTGGGGTCGTTGACCGTCTGAGTTCCCACGAAGACAAACTTAACATAAATCCTAAGGAAAGAGTGACATGATAAGCTATCGAGCCAGAACATTACTTTATGTGTTTTTTTTAATGTTATAGTTTTACCGAGATAATGTCCCGGCTCGATAGCCTTATTGGCAAAAGCATCCGCCTGGAAAGAGGAATATTCCAGGTTCAAGATCCAGTCTGTATAGTCTTCAGCCGGAAGGTTATTTTGAACCTCATCCCTCATCAGCTACGAAGGTCTTGTGACTGAAGTTATTGGATTAACACATTTCTCTAATACATTAGTTGCAGACATTTAAAAATTGGAAATCCGCTTGACATAATACGTAACAGTAGTGTAGCTTTCATAAAAACAACAGACTCTCACATTATATCACGTGAAGATTCACATCGTATTAAGTATAATTCTAAGTTTCTATTGAAATACATATTTCGACTATGAGTTCATACATTTACTAACATATTTCGTCAATATATAAACTGACTAGTAAATGTATATATTTTCTAAGTTCATGCTTTTACTGTAACATATTAAGTTCAGGACAAAGTGCCACTATATTTCATCAAGTGTTACCTCTAACATTTTGATATGTTCTTCTAATCTTATGTCTTTGCATCTAGATAATAAACCTATATAATTTCTATCGCTTTTAAACTTTTTAGTGTCAAGTGATGTTGATTTTTCCCTATTTATCTTCATACCATTATCTGTAAGCTATTCTTTTGGTTGAGACATTGTTTGATTTAGGTTGTGACCACGACTCAGAAATTTTCCCTTTCATGGGAGCTATAGCTATCTCTATATAAGATACTATGATATAAAAGGAAGATCATTTACATAGGCTATACATAATAATGGTCCAATTACAGAGAAAAGTAGACGAGTGTTGTGTATGCTGTAGTGCTTAAATTTTTTAACTAAAATCCCATGGGTAACACAATCAGATGCTTTCAGAATATCACACACAAGTCCTAGCATTGAGTAAGACTCCTCTAATGAATGTGAAAGATTATTTACCATATCTTTTAGAGCTGTTACAGTAGAGTGTTTTTTTTTGACATCCATGTTGGGAAGAGGTGATTTGTTTCTCCATACTCAGTGAGTGATAATGCATAATTCAATTCATTAAGCAATCTCTGTTCCAGAGACACCCTGACATTGCCCCCCTTTACAAGACTATCTGAAAGTAAATTAGTAAACTACTATAGATTACCTGTACAGAATATTGTATATCAGTTTTATCATAGGTAAGTATAATGATAAACTTGTGCTAGTATATGAACTTGTATTTAGTTTATAGAGTTAAGGTAATTATGAACTATTGTAGAGCATCACCAGGAAATATAATATGTAAAGTTCTATTCTAGAGCATGATTTTCTTCAATCTGTGCATTCATGCATCACCTAACTCAATAATAAGTTGAAATTGGTATAATTATGTAAAATATAAAAACTACTTTAATTTAACCATAGGCCTGAATGCCTGTATTTATTTTCATACAGTTTCTATTGATGCATATGATAATGAAGTCCTCTAAATTATTTCATTTCTTATAGTTCTAAATGTATTTAAATCCCTCCCTTGCATCAATTCCATTTGTACGTAGGATTCATCCATACACTTTCTCTTGTAATTATATTCACAATTAATAAACTTCCAGTAGCAGTCTTTCAGAGAATATCTATATTTTAGTTTCAGTTAAAAGTTCATTATATCTCTTTTTGGAAATTTCTATCTACAAATTGCGCAATTCTTCCTCAATCCTACATTTAACTTGCTGTCTAGTTATTCAGCTTTGCTTTTGTTCTTCTTCACAAACGGTTTTAAAGTTAATACAACATTTTCAAGCGAGGAATACATTCCAAAGTGCGGAATAAGATATTTGATGTACATTCTTAATACAATGCTACTGAAATACCGATGTTTGTATGACAGACTCTCAATAACAGAAAATTACATTAATGAAAACACTAATTTCTTCAATGTAATCAGACAAATTCTTCACTGGTACGTTGCTGGAAATGATATTATTAGTTACATTGTGCATTTAACATTCCTTTCATAAGGAAAACTTCTATCGTCGTCTGCCTTGAATTCCCGGGAAGTGGCGCTCTCCCATTGGCTGGAGACGGCGACGTCATCAATTCTGCTGCGTCACGTCGAAAGCCAACCGAGGCGAATTCGCGGTGGTTACACGCGTGCTAAAATGGGCTCCTTCGGTTAAGGAACCGATACCGAGAACGATACCGAAACCGAGACCGAATTTTTCCGAAGTTGCAAAATAACCCCCCAGGTCGGTCTCACGGGCACGTTTAATTTTGGAGTTCACACGTGGTGTCCAATGTGGCGAAGCAAGAAGGTTGCGATTCTCCAAATGAGGCGATATCATCTTGCTTGGACAAATTATAGGAACTAATTCCTATTAAAATGGATGGAGGGAGGCACAAGAAGAGGTGGTGAAGGCAACAGGGAAGAATTTCAACACGCGCTGCCTTTGGGTTGTTGTTGTTGGTTGACGGTATGCTGAAACTCTTTATCTACGGTGCCCGGTAGATCGCACGGACGTTTCAATATAATGGTAGTTCAACCTACGGTGTGCTAAAACTCTCTATTATTCAGCATTACTCATAGCTCAGTAACATTCATATTACCACAGTCATGAATAAAACTTAGATAAAAGTAAACGAAAAATACATTTTTTCTAATCTATACCAAAAATCGAATGCAAAATATTCCATTAGTTAGGACAGCAGATATTGTCAATTCTTTCCTGGCAGTTTTTACTTGGGATTTTTTTTTCTGGGTGCCTTTACGAGCAAAATCAAATTTACCCTTTTCCGTAACAATTTTAGGATTCAGCTTTGGGCGTTAAAAGCCAACAACACTTTTGTAAACTTCAAAATGAATACGATATTTAAAAAAATTGCAAGCTACATACACGGTGTGCCTGTCCAGATACATACTTGATTAGATTTTATTAACAGTTGATGATGACGCAACATAACACGGTCATTATGTTGTGATAAGAAACGAAAACTGAATTTAACTATTTGAATAAACAGATGGTGATAATCGTAAGAGAAAACATCTGTAAGTTATCTGTAAGTCAAATGAAATCTCATCTCATTGCAAATATCTCCTCGTCAATGCATTGCTGTGAATAAACATTGCCTTGTCGCGTATTTTGTACAACACCCTTATAAAGTTACCGTTAGATATCCTCGCCGCAAGACTATTTGGAAGGGAGTGGGACTACCGGACGTGACCAAATGACACGGTGAGGCGACTATTAATTCGTCAGATCTCGCCGTATTTCTCATAGAGTAAGGATATCTTTACTCTATGGTATTTCTCCGGACGCCTGTTCACGCCATGTTACAGGGCGGCTCCCGCCATCGTTTGTTTTTTCAGATGTCGCATTTCCGGTTAGAAATACAAATGAAGTATCAACCGCTTGCTTCAAAACCCAAGAGGGCAGAACTTATGACAAAGAGAACAGGTGAAGCTACCTTGTTTGTATTGCTGTAGATTTTTCGATGATCCAAACACTATTTGGTCGAAAACAACATTCGACAACAATCATTTTTCACCGACAACAATCGACAAAACAATTCGTAACAATTCGCTAACATCTTACATGGTACTTTATTCCACATTCAAAATGCACTCCATTCATACGCTAGGCATTTTCCCGATCAATACAGAATATCAGTCTACAGCGCGGATAATCAGTCTAAAACGCGGCAGATCGGTAAAAAAACCATCGAATGCCCCACAGCAATTAGTATAAAATCAATTCAGCAACTCGAAGGTTTCCAGTCGGGAAGTGTTTCCCTTGAACAGCATGCTGATCAGTATCAGAACGTAGAAAGAAACAGTACGCATAATACAGCAACTCCAGAAGCGAGAGACATAGTTCTTATTTACAAATGCTTGCTTCATCACAAATATTTTTCGGTTATGAATAGAGTAATGTGTAACCAGGGCCTCAATAAGATTGTGCTGATAAAATCTATGTAATGTACAACAAATCTACATCTACATTAGTACCCTGCAAGCCGCCTTTCGGCGTGTGGCAGGGGGAAATTAATTCTTGTTTTTCGATCCAAAAAAGAATTTTATGTTGTAAGTCTGCGTAATATTATATTGTTTATATTACATTATTATATGTTTATGTTATACTGTTTATGTTACTATATAATGTAAAGTCTATCCATCATTTTTGTAGTAGTATAATTAAAAGAGTTTCGACAGCTGAGGTAATTTTGCACACATGTGGTCCTAGCGGAAATCGAACACGGGACAGCTTTCGTCAAAGTTGAAAGCGATACCCACTTAGCTATCCGGGATTCTTTGTAGTTTATAGATATACTATGTAATGTCATTTAAAACCTGTTTATTTATTTTCGAATTGCGAATTAGACTTTTATGAGAAGCATATGTGTATTTTATGAAAAATTTCGAATGTTCGCTAATAACTCCTCGAGTCAATCTGTTCTTTGCGCCTCTGATAGCTTAAATCCGCTCCTGTGAGTAACTAAATTTACTTTTGGTGCACTATGATATGGCTGTGCCCTGAACTTGCATCGCATTTGCCTCATTACCCTACTTTCTCCTACAGAGCTGCCGAAAGTGTAAGAAAAATTATCCTTGTCAATATTTTTTTCCTGTTTTCTGATCCTGCGGATATTTGGCATCTGGTCCCCACACTCTGCCCGCATATCAGAATGTAAATGTATGCGTAAATCATTATTTGAGTCTTTCAATAAAAGAGTAATCTCCAACCTTTGTTCGACACCCCCCCTTCGTAAACCAGAAAATAAAAATAGTATCCGAACTGCATCCAAATCGACTTAAGACTGCCCGAACCAAACTCGGCAACTGAATTCCGATGCTTTTTGTCGCCGCTTTCTAACAAACAAATGAACGAGGCCTATTCCTCGCACGTCTTTCGCAGCCAGACACGCTTTGGAATGACACTTTTTTGCCGTCATCATTTGCTCGGTCCAATTCACATAGGAAGATCCGCCGGTTGCCATCCGATATCTCTTACGACAGCTGCTGTCTCGACCGTTGCCTCCTGACCAGGGCCGTCCCCATGGGTGAGGTGATGCCTGGGTAGACACTAACGAATTCATCAGGGGAAGAAACAAAGCCTAGGACGATCTCGAAAAGGTTTTCTGAATTTGAGATATTCCCCGATCCCTTAGAAACCTTCAATACGTCGTTCATGACAACCAAATATCGGAGGCATGTCTGTCACTGGGATACTGACAACGCCCCCTCCCGTTCCGTCCTTTATAGAATCAAAGGAGGGATTTATAAGTCAGAGGACAGACTGTCTGATTTCAGAAAAAGAAATATTTACATCGGAGAATTTTTAAAACGAGAAATGTGACGTTAGATTAATAAGAAACCAACTCTAATACAACTGATACTGTTAATTCAATAATACGCCAAATCGTGATTTTACTAATAATTTAAGTTCGTGGTCGAAATTTGTCTTCTTGTGATAAGGAAGGCTTTTTAATATAATGCTAGTTTTTACATTGTACATCTTAAGATCATAATTGCTTATGAAATGCAATACCATCGTAATTTTAAAAATGAACTTCATTGCCTTTGCATGCCCTTAAACATTTCTCAAATACCACGTTAACATTAAACATTGCTGCCGTACAGTTTTTTATTTACTCTTTTTCGGTCTTTTTTTGGTACTAAATTTTCCACATTATTTACTCTTCTCATGCACAAAAAATGTCATTATCCTACTTAATATTCAATCTCGCTCGAACTTTTATTTATTAATACATATTTATCTGAACGCCACTCACTGATTCGGTTATCGATATAGTACGTTTGAAACAGGTGCACGCAGATAAGAAATTACCTTTAACTTTCAAGTTAAGGAATAGCGATGACACAGAATTTAAATAAATTACAGAGGATTTTTAGATATTGAAATCTGAGCAAAAACAATTTTACCTAAAGACAAGAACAATATGGAAAATAATTAAAACGACTTCTTTCACATTTTTTATGGCATTTTATTGAAAATCTGAACGAATTGTCTCCAAAAAGTTATCTTGGTAACCGATATTTGGTGGAACTCCGCCTTTAAACTAAAATACAACGATGAGATTTCGAATTGGTTTTAGATCTTCATAAAAAAAGTGGTAGAGATTTCTCTTGTCGTAGTTTTCAATTACTTGAAACCTACCCATTTATTCTTCAAAGACATTCAGTTTGAGCGACTGGCTATCCAGAATTACGAACAGATTTGATATACAATGGTAGTTCCAATCAGATACCACATTGCAAATCAATTTCTCGATATATGTCACAGGTTCAGATGTGTCGCCGCCTATAGGCAAAATTCCTCACTCGAAACTTATTTCTATTTCATATCTATCATATATCATAGCTATCTCATTTCTTGAAAGATTCAACTTGCATTTCAACTACCTTAGCGTCAAATATATATAATATCCATACTCGAGAGCAGGAAACCATTTTCCTCAAAATGATCAAGAGGTTCCGATAACAACTTTTCATTTTATTTTCTGAGACTGTCGGTAGTAGTAGTGCGTAGCAAGAGCCTGTACATACCTTCCAAATTTTTCAATCTCAATAATGAAAATTAAATATAAAACGATGAGAAACAAGAGTCCAATTTAATCTAAAATTTTCATGCAGAGAAGAGTACTATATCATCTGCGAAACGCAAATGACTGATGTGCTCTCCATTGATCCGTAGGCCACTTTCCTCCCAGTCTAAGGTTTTAAAAACTTCTTCCAGAACGGCTGTAAAAAGAATTGGTGAAAGGCAGTCGCCTTGTCTCACTCCCTTCTCATCCGTTTCTTCATATCCAATCAACCCCATCCACAACCAACCCCAATCAACCAATCATCCACAATCAACCCCATCTTCTCTCTAAATTCTCTTTGCAGATTACATGTCCTCTCTTGTAGCAGTAATTTTATATTACCACGAGCATTATTGATAATGTTATGAGGAGTTAAAAGGATACTTCTTAAGATATTTACAGCACTGCCATCAATGTCCAATCTCACCTGCCACTGCTTAAAATTCAATCGATAGGAAATGTGTAGAAGACATTCAAAAAATCTAATGTAACAATGTAGCGTTGAAATGCCAAATGTCTCCCAATAATGAATTTTAAAAAATGATAGCAGAAAATTACAAAACGGAGACTACATTTAGAAACATGAATAAAAAATATTCGTATTTCACCACTGAAGTTTTGATTTTGATTCAGAAAAGGAAAAGTGATATATTTAACTAAACGTAACTTACCAGAAATATTAACTCCAATTCCGGGAATTATATCCAAACCGCAAACAGAGAATACTGCAGAACAACTCGTAGAATTTGCGACGTAATTTCGAACGGTATAAGATAAGGAAAGATCACCGTGATAATACTGAACTGCAGCAAAACCAAAAGTAACTGACTCTGCGTGTATATTTTGAGGATTTCGAGCTAAAACATGCGAAAACACAATACGAAGTACAACCATTTCCCAAAAAACACACACACAGTTGGGTATCATAAACCGAGCACCCTAAGACCTTCTCCCAATAACGGCCAGATGTGAGCTTGTTCTCCTTGTATTTGAGGGCCAGAAAGAGGGTAAAAAGAGTAACATGGACTAAAATTGCTTTAAAATTTTTTTCATGAAGTGAAACTTTCGCAAATGGTATATCTATCCAGAGATATGAAGAAACGGTACGTTACTGCTAAATTTACTCTTGCTTTAAGGATTGAGAGTGGAAATAATTTATATACCTTATTATTTCGTGTCTTAAGTTAGACCAAAGGTTCGCTTTAGCATATAAAGATGCGTGTTGGTCCGTATATCCTCTCAAATCCGAGATCGTCATGGAGGGTGACGCTACTCCGCGCGGATCTCTTGCATCGCCATCGAAGATTCGGTATATAAATCGGCGTCGCAAATTGTCGCAGGATTTTATTTCAGCCACTGTGAACTAAGATCTTCGAACTAAGCTGGTCTACGGTGAATCAGTAACATTTGGAGTTATCCCCACTTTTCCTTGAGTGTGTCGAGAGAGTGTGTTCTTCGTGTGTTTAATAACGGCAATATATAACCTGAGATCTTCTAATTCCGTTCATCTACAAGTACGCCACAACGACGACTTCCTTAACGTTTGAGTTCGAGATTGCGACTGGAAAACTGACAGCGCAGCCCTTACCACCTGTACATCACCCAAATCATATTACCTGTGAGAACCTCACCTGTGAACCATCACTATTTATTTATCACTAGCGATATATCACGTATCGTGCATAACTCAATGTGAAAGAAATTACGCTTACTTTCATCTAGTAAAACACGTTTTACTTGCATATAATAATTGGAATACAGTGTTCGTCAAAACAAACACTGTTTTACTTATGTCGCGAAGAAGTCAGGTATCGTTGGCGGCGTTTCAAAGTAGTTCGACAGTAGTTCAAATTCCTCGAGTTCGCTCCTTATCTTTTCACTCGGTTCTATTTTCTGCTAGGGGAATTCGGCGAATTCTGAGATTTTCCATGCACTATTAATCGCTCCTTATACCTCGTTTTTAAATCATTGGTCTTCTGACTGTGCTCTAGTGTGTGTGCCTGGAATTACACTTCAATTTTTGACAGTGCTCCTAATTTGTTGGTTTATTTGGTGTTGCGATGCCACCACTAACATTCCCGAAACATTCCAATGTTAAGACAAAACTATATTCCCGAAAATCATCACATTTGTTTTCTTAAAATTTGAAAATACAACGATTAACTCGTGAGCAGCTNATAATTATGTGAAATGAAAATAAAATTTAATTAAAAATATTTCAATAAAATAATAAATATAACAAAAATGTTAATAGTAATAATACACGAAAAATCAATATATCAATGACCCTTCACTTGTAACCCTTTAAAGTCATGTATTATTGGTAGCACTTACTCCCTGCGATTGGTACTTTTAGATTATCAGAATCTGTCACATTTATACTGCACAATGCAGTAATGCGGTACATTGCCCTTTTATACTTAAACGATACAATGTGCTTATAACACTGGGTACTAACAGGCAAAACACGATAACAGAGGCTGGTTCCATCTGCGTTGTATTTATCAATTGCACTGATATTCTATAAAAAAAGTTGGAAATTCGGTGTTAACACATAGTCCAGCACTGGCGCTGACACTATCCGCACTTCCCGTTTTTAGTTTAATTCTTCTTTTAATTTGATATTGCAAATTGGTTTACACCGAGGCAACCAACTTTAAAATCATTGGTGTTGCCCATTTCTTACGCAATTTACTCTAACATTGGTGCATGGATCAAGACAGCTTGATTTGAATATAAACGAGTGTATTGCTATGCCTTTCACGTGTTCCACTAACATTGTTGGCGTATAATACAGCATTTAGGATATCCCTTAGAACTCGCACACCACTTTTAATACCTATGAGTTACATTCAGCAGTAGTTCATTGTTACCAGAACATATTTGAGATGTTATAGGAAAGGCGAATAGAATACAAACATTAGCAAGTAGAACCCTGAGGAGATGCCCATCACAGAAATTACTTTTCCCACATTCGACCCACTCGAATACTGCTGTGAAATTTGGGATCCACATGACGTAGCGTTAGATTTAGAGATGGTCCAACGTATAGCAGCCAACCAGATTCCAGGTTCGACAGAAGCGTTATGGCTATGATAGAATCACTTCACTCCAGACGAGAAGATTAGATTACCGACGGAAACTTTTCAAAAAAATCATCGGTTCAGAATTTTATGGCGAAGTAGAAGACGAAATTCCAGAAAAAAAGCAGCGCGATCTCCGAGAGGCATCGACAAACCGTTGGAAGGTATCGATCTTTAAAACAGATAGTTACTTTAGCTCGTTCTTTCCGCATAGTATTAGAGAAGCTTATGGTGTAGATTAGGTGTTAACGCACCCCCTGCCGTGCGCCACTGGCCACAGGCGAGCTACAAATCAAAATTATCTAAACAGTTTCGGTTTCGTTCTTCGAGCTTCGTCTCGAATAAATGACTGCCTCAGTAAAACGTATGTCCGATTGTGCGATCAAGCTGAGTCCACTCTACTTACTATCTGTTTGATTAATTTAATATCTGAACTGATGCAATATTTGTAAAAATACATGTTAGCCATGTGTTTCTGCTTTTAAGCGACTTTGTAGCAACATTTTTGGGGAAAATGCAACAATATAAACAAAAACGAATTGACATATCTGCCAATGAAGTTCCCTTTAACTCGTGCTGAACGCGACAAGAGAACTCCTCTGCTCATACAATTGAGTGAAGAGCAGTTCCCGTTCTCAAGAAGCGTTCAAATCCGCGCGGTTGCCGCGCCTGCTACGATTACACGAAGGCAGATGCGTCGACGCGCAGCGCCAACTGGTCGGTGCATCCCTAAGTACGAGAAAAAGACATATCACTCGGATGCATGGACGCGAGCGCTCTATAAGATTACTCTATGGTCATATTCTATACTACGTCATCGATGTCTAATACCACACTACTTGAAACGTGAAAAATTGATTCGACTTCTCGTTATTTTCATGGTTATTATTTTTTAATTTCTACCCCCAGATAGGTGTAGCACGTGTTGGTGCGGCGAATGAAGGATAAATACAAAGAAAAGTGAAATGACCTTTATCGATCAAATGGAATTAATGAAAACACGCTTAATATAACCGAAACCCCATCCCATATGAGAAACCCATCTGAAAACTCCCTTGCGAAGTATTTTGATGAATTAATTAAATTTAAATAAAATAACAATTAAGTATGAAAAACAACTGAATAAAGGTTATTCGAAGTGAAACGCTTGGGATAGCCAAATTTTTGTTGCGTTACATCGGTAATGAGTCACTTTCCATGATTGGACATCTTCGGAGTCGAGTCTGAGTTTATAACCACGGTTTAATAACTTTACCATGGTTAAAATTACGCTTTATTGATTAGTGCAGTTATTAATGATCTTAGGTCCTCTCCTCCGACTAGAAACGCCCTGCGTTTTACGAAAAGCAATTTGCAGTATCTCCATTGCAACGCTAAAGACCGTTTCAATCCTTATGATAAACCTGGGATATACAGACTTGACTGCAATGACTGTAATATATCATATATTGGTCAAACAGGAGGTGCATCTCCAAACGTGCAATTGAACACAAGACTGCCTTTGTAAATAAATTGGGACGTTTGCATTTCGGCGACCATTTACTCGACATGAGTCACTCACTCCTCTTTTTTTCTCCCATCATTCTACACCGTGGTGTGAAAGGGATGAAGCTTAACTTACTTGAAGAACTACATATTCATCTCCATAAATTCCATTCTTTCCAGCTTGCCATTGAGTTCCTCTTTCCTCACCACACCTAACAGCTCTTCTCCCACATTTATCCCCCCTTTTCAATACATGGACGGTCGTCACTGACTTTCCTTACTTTGTTTCCCCTCTACATACATACGAGTACTCCTTTTCCTCTCAGTTCTAATGATGGCGTAAACTCACGGCGAGACCGGTAAACGTTTTTATACATTTTGTGTGTTTTGCACATGTTTTGTATTAAATATTGTATAATATTTTAATTACGCCTTCAGCGGAATTCTATCCATTTTTCTCAAACGCATTCGCATCCCTTCCGAGATGGCATTCACCTGTAAATAGCAATATCTCTTTGTAAAAAACTGTTATGATTTCGTTTTCTTCCATCAAATTTCATGAAAATTTCTGTCTTTTCTTTCCCTTTCTTTTCGAAGTTAAACGTTTCCCACTGTGCCAGTTACCTCATTTACATACGTCTATTTCGGATTGCGCCTCGCCGAAGGCCAATAAATCTTACATTCTTTCATGAAAAAGGTAGAAAAGGAATATGCGATTTTCTGGAGGAATGTACACCTATGGAATAGCGAATCCAGGAAAAGTCACGGGAGGAAAAGCAACTGAAAAAAATTCACAGAGGAAAAGTCGGAGGAGGAAAAGAATTGTTATTTATATATTATAAAAAGATTATTGCTCCCTCGGATTTAGAAAAATGCAAACTTCTAATTTTTGTGTAAAATAGTTTAAAATACTTCGAAAATTACTGTATTCCATAAAGTTCTATCGGAATGAACTCAGCTGTCGAAGTGCATTTGAAAAACGCGCACATATCTTAAATCTGATTAATTAAAACTAAACGCAAAATGAACTTCAGAAGAATTTCCGACGGCATTTAATGACATCGAATAAATCTTATGTATAAGTAGAATGCGTGTATGTGTGTATGTTATTATTATTATTATTATCCCTAAGGGATAATATGTAAACTCAGCTCCTAGCTACTGAGCGTAGGGTTTGCTCCTGTATGTGTGTATTATTATTAAAACACCTTGATGAGTGTATGTCCTCCTAAAACTCAAGAAGCAAATGCCGCACAACTTTCGAACTTTGAAGATTGTTAAATGTCTTCCCCGAACAGATAATGTCTTACTCTCCTAATTGTCCCCGATTCGACTCCAGACGTTTGAGACTTTTTCGATAAGAAACCGTGTAAAGCTCACTTTAATCGCTTTCAGAGATTATTTGCGAGATAAAATTAAAAAGCATAGCCGTACGAAATCGAGGCAAGCACCAAAAGAAGGAACATCGAATGAAAATTCTAATTTTACATTACTTTTGACTCGAAATAGCGAGAATTTTAATGAAATACACGTTCCCCTAACAAAAAATCAATTGCTGAAACCAAGATCATTTACTTGCAGGGTTTCTTTCGTTTGCAAAATTAAATGAGAAGGACAGTCGCATGGAATCGGGACATATACCAATGGAAGAGAATTTAAATTAAGATTCTAGTTTTTGTTGTCGAATTGTGTTTTCTGTTCAAAATTGCAAGAATTTTGGTAAAAGGAAATGTTCTTAAATTGTGGGTTTGAAGCCTCCCCCCGACGACATCCGATCTATTTTCCCCGTTGCGAATCACAGGGCACCTCAACTAGTGTATATATAAAAATAAACAAGATGGTGATTGTTACAATAGGAAAGAAGAATTTTTTATCTTCAATTTAATCTCATGATTCAATAGAGCGATTCATTTTGTGACAGAAGTATCTTTTCTATTGGACATCCATACAAATCCTCCCATATCCGGACAGAGGTGATGGGGCGTCGCCATGGGAACGCGTGCGATACTGTTTCGCAGGAAATGAAGGAAGTGATGGGATGTCTCCCTGTCCACCTAAGATGTTGATTCAGGGCGCATTCGCCTAGTTGCCATGCTCAGGCTGTCCCTTCGAATAAGGCAACGTTGCCAAGTTTCCCTTGGCGATGTTCGAATTCTCATTGGACAAGTGTTACAACGTGGAACGACACTAGCAATGGCGATTTGAGGAATTTTGTGAGAACGTCTTTAATGGAAATGGTGATTAAAATATAAATGTATTAACAGTGTTAATGAGGCTCTCAGCAAGGGTCTATTACGTCTAATTATGAACCCGCTCCTGTTAATAACATATCCAATGAATACAGTACATAATTCAAGAGACACTTGATTCCAATCCATCCTAAACTGATTACTTTAGAGACCGTTTTGCCGATACTATGACGGAGAGCTTCAAAAAAAAGGTGAGAGCGAAGCTTTCATACAATCACCCACAGCTAATGGCATTTATCACAAATAAACAGCAGTTTCCATTTAAAAAAAAGTAGGAAATTGCGGCAAAATTACGATACTATAACATAAATGTAAAGAAAGAAAGGGAATCGGCATGTGGAGGGGACGAGACGAGATTGTTGGATGTCTTATCTACAGCACCGGCCATTGAAGAGGAATTGACAATCATTAAATATGCAGATTATCAGGCGGTTGCAGTAGATAGTGGGGAGAAATTACAGGAAACGTTGAGTATTCCTGGAATAGGAGAAAAACTGTTTGGAATGAAAATAAACTTTAAGAACAGCAAAGTAATGAAGGACAGATGAAGGGACTGTGAAGATGAACACAAATGGGGGAAACATGAACAAGAGTGGTATTCCTTTAGACCAGAGTTTTCCAAACTTTTCCTCCGGCGGAACACTTTATCAATTCTAGGATATCTGCGGAACACCTGTGTTACTTTTTCTGTCAATAAATGTTAGTAATAATTGATTTCATTAAAGTAAGAGTCAATGGTTCATTGAATTATCATTCTTCGTAAGATTCCGCGGAACACTTAAAAACTCTTCGCGGAACACCAGTGTTCCGCGGAACACACTTTGGGAAACCCTGCTTTAGACGGATCTGGTGCTTTCCTGGCGTATTATGTGAATAAATTCTTCGCAAAGTGGTGTGAAGAAGAAGAAAAATTTCAAGGAAAACTACCTTCTAATGAAATAAAACAGCTAACGCAAGCCTAGAAAATTAGTTTAGAATAGCGGAAAATATTGGAAGAATGTTTTCATTCTACAGTAGTTTTTTTGTGGAACAGAAACATGGACGATCTGGGAAGAAAAGTAATGCTTTCAAATACGTCCAACGAACAATACCGTAATTGCTTATTATGTGTCTTCTAAATTTCGTTTAAATACAGAACCCATTTGGTGACTGGAATTAAAATTCAGCCAAAACAGGAACATACTAACAACTCACTCCTGTATATCTTGAGAGATTTAATGTTCTTTGCTGAGCAGAAAATTTCCTCGAATAAAACCATAATACAAAGGTAAGAGTAACGTTCAAAAAGTTCCTGAAATATAGCGCTTCTGAGGTAGTTCCGCATTAAAGATACCTAATAGGCCACATTGTTGCAAGTATTTAACAATGCGGTCTTAACAAACATTGCTGCATATATCTAACAATGTGTAAATGAATGAAGTCTAAAAAAAGTGTAAATATATTTCTTATTGAACATAAATTAATTTATTGAGGATTTTTTTAATACCAAACTTATATACGGCATTTTCTTACTATTGTTGTACTTTATGTACAACAATAGTAAGAAAACCCAAAATTGTTTCAAGAAATACTTTAAGGTATCGATATAAAAATTCTTAATGTTCAATGTGATGTAAAACAAATGATCGGGACAGCACACATGCGATTTATAGAAATTAATTACATATGACTCATCAACTAATCCTCCATTACAGTTTCCTTTGGGTCACGCTTATCTAAATCCGCTCAATTTTGCCCTCATTCAGAACTTGAGTGCGAGGTCATTACTCTGTCCGACGCGTGATTTATTAAGATCCGTGTCCCGACGCGTGATTTATTAAGATCCGTGTCCGGAAGCAGATCGTTAATTTCGAAATGCGTTTACATTTACCGCAAGGAAACGCATTGACATATGGAATTTCCCCCCTTATAAAATATTCATACTAAGAATGGGGTATCCCTAATACATATTCTGAACTACGAAGCTGTAAACGGAAGGCGAAGAGGTGAGGACGGATTAAGAAAAGGCGAGGGAAAATTACAGGGGATTGGGGAAGCCATTAAAAGTACTTGAAAGGAATATCAGCACACTTTTAGGAAGCATTAACTCAGCAAAGTATTTTACATGGAATTCATATTAAAAGCAGCGAATGTCGGAAGAAGTGCAACAACTTCCCGCAGACCACGAAAGGGTTATATGCGGCCCGCGAACACACGAGGTGTTGTATACTTTTCTGAGCGCCCTCATGTTGGGACCTTCAACGTTTATATTCAGTTTCTCTCGAGTATATATGCTCTGTTTAAATATTTCATATCCTTGCAATGAAAATTAGTTTTCTTACTCCTATAAAAAAGTAATAACTTAGGAAAAATTAATGCTCTCTCTAGATCCGGTTCGCCTTGCTTCTTTCTTAAGGTTGTAAGCTAATCTTCTCGAATTTTCGTGGATAAACATCTATCCTACAAAATACTATGAATTGTTTCTTAAACGTATGTTGTACGTAAATCTAAAACTTTAACCCATTATTCCTAGTAATAATCCTTGTTTTGACTAAATCATAACTTCAATTGTATGCTAAATAGCTACAATTAGCTACTCTGTTTACTAATAGTTACTGATTTATACGTAATTTTAGTGTCATTTTCCTTTGTAGCTTTCTAATAGCTACTCTGTTTACGGACATCGTTTCAACGATATATTAAGGTTTTTGGACACTTGGCGTGAAAAAATCTGCACGTAATTAGTTATGCGAAAATACGGAATTGCGCGAGAAAAATGGTAGTCTAATTTGAGGGCTTCTGATTGGCCAGCGAATTTGATGAGATTTCCGATATCGACCTTCGCTAGAAAACATTGGAAAACCTTGCTTTAGAGTACAGTTGTTAATTATATAAGAACTAAGTGTGGAAAAGGGCAGAGAAAGAGTCAGTTATGACTGGTTAATGTGGATATAGAAAACGTGACCTGTATTGTACGTTGGTGTAGGTAAAGGATGAGTGGACGGAGATTGACTAAAATGGACATTTTGCATGGCTGAAAATGGAAGAGTACGAAACGAATCCGTGCATACGGGCGAACGAGTGTAGTGATTAAAGAAGCAACCGGCGTGGAGAGGGAATGACGGATATATTCACACTTTCAGTCGCCCTTTGGAATATGGCAGAGTATAAATGAATCGCCAAACCCACAAATCCGCATAATCGAAGACATATTAAGGAATTTCGAAAGAATTATACAAGTCACGGCCGTCAATTTGCTAAACAAATCATGGAGAGCTGGCTGAAATGTCAGGCGATGACGAGCGTAGTATGAGATTAATTTCTTTCCTATTATAAAAAAGTGTTAAGATAAAACGGTTGGCAAACAAAGGCTTTATGGCTTTCGAAGTCAATCAAGTTTATGGTCTAATCCGCTCATTGAATTGTTATAAAGCAGGGAAGATAAGAACTCCCAAGCACTACAGCATGTGGATTAATTCTAGACAACAATGAAACCGAAATGGGTTGTTGTGAAGCATTGTTGCTTGTATCCAATAATGAAAATCTTTGCAAATTCACGCCTAAGATAGTAAAAATTATCATAACACTTCTAACGACCATGAGCCTTATCTAAGAACTTTGTATGCACCAAAACTGTAATTACTTTTATACATAATAGAAATGAATAGTAGTATTGCTAAAAGTGCTTCGAGAACTAAGGTCATTTCGCACATATGAGCCTCCACCGGGAATCGAACCCGGCCCAAGTCGACGCGCATTGGGTATCCGGAAGCCCATAATAGAAATGAATGCATATAATTTTATAACTCTTTTCATTTGTTATTGGATTCAAAAGGTGCTTGAGATACACATCGGAGTAGCTTTTTAACATATGTCATCTTCATATAAACAAATTCAAGCAATTCTATAATATAAGTACTTTTTAGCCATGATTTTATGAGACGAGTGTCTTTTATTACGTCTTAATTATACATTTATAGACATTTTCGAAATCAATTTGGCATTCATGTATTATTGTTTGCTTCTATAAACGACGCAACAATAAGGACATCTACAAACAGTGCAACAATACCATCGTTTATTTCCATTGTCAGCAGGAAAACAGAAAATTTTCCGTTTCTGAGAAAACAGTAGGCTACATACGGCAGCATCTTTACAATTATGTAACAATGAAAAGTCACTACAACAATCACGCGCACGACAGCGAAACATAACAATACCTCTTTGCGGTATATGAATATATATATATATATATATATGTACATGTGTGTATACCTGTATATTTAAATATTCCCGCATAAGTAAAAATCGTTTTCTCCGGCGAAGAATGAAATGGAAAGCCCAGAAGGAGAGTTAGCCTTGCGTTCCAAGGAGAATGCACTAATGCACCTCGGGCCCAAAAGAGCAAGCGATAAGTGATTTCCAAAGCGATGCACGTTTCCATTAAAAAGAAACGCTCGACGCATCCCCAATACTTCCTCTTCGTTGGACGTTTTCCATTCAGTGTGTCGTTAACACTGCACCTCGCATGCTTGTCCTTTTAGCTGTGCCTTCCTCCACTTTCTCACTCGATTTCCAGAAGCAAACAGTCGCGGTTTTATTTGCGTCGCCTTCGAATCTTGTTCAATCGATTCCAATCTATTCATGGTCCCTAATAACCTTTAGTTCTCGCTGTGATATCTTCAAATATAACTTTACGTATGGCTTTCTCGGAATGCATAAAGCTTTTAATAGTTTCTTGCGAACACATAAACGTAAATGCAAGTCCTCTGAAGTTATAAATTATGCGGTTCTCAGTGTCTTAAGGAGAAAGTCCAAGGCGATCGGATTTTACCGTTTGATTGGACTTAATGTTTAGATGAGCGTATGAAGCATACTACAAAAGTCTTAATAACTCAAATATATTAAATCCAAAAATGTGAGTTTTCAAGGTCTATGAGGCACTGGTATTTAAATTATTATCCTTTAGGATAATTCTTTAATACTTCACAAAGATTCGAATGTCACAATTTGTTGAATAATCAATGTCTATAGTGTTTCTCTACCCTTCAGGGTGGTACATTTATCTAGCACTTCAGGATAATCCACGGAGTTGATTTCCTAACCTTCAGTTAATATTATATATTAATATTTACAAAAAAATTAAAATATATTACATATTAATATGAACTGATATTAAGTATCTGAAAGTAAATTTATGATGTTAAATATTTTCACTACCTTATACCGATATTTTTTTCTGTATTTTGAAATTCTTACTTCTTTTACAGGATAGATCTCGTGACATTCTCAAAGTATAAGTCTATACAAATATAACTTGGTATCTGCAATTATTTAATTTTAAAATGGATAAAAATATCACATAGTTTAATAAAAGAATCACTGGTGTCGTCGCAGAGTGCCCACAAATATAACTTATTTCACGGAAAAAGTCCTTTTACATTCCTTTTCATTGATTTACACGCAAAGGTTTCAACGCTTTTGATTTCGCTTTGCTTCTCTTTCTTGAGTTTCATAATATTGTTATGACAAATAGTAGAGATAATTGCCCTCATGATTCAGCAAGAAGCATCTTTCCTCACCACATTCATCACTTCATTTTGCGAACACAATCTGTGCCTTTGACCGCCGATCTATTTTTTTAAGCGCAGCTGGAACACAGCATGATTGATTAGAGAGTGAATTATGGGGTGCAAAGATTGTCCAAAGGGGTGACGTTGAATCACTCGGATAGAAGGAAACCAGGACGAACCCTTTATTTTAGAGCTGAACATGCCTCTTTTCATGAAAATATCAGTCTACGCTCATACCGTTCAAGCAGCTTTCAGAGGTCGGAATTTCAATCAATTTATATTTCCTAAAGAATATTCATACACTAGCTGAAGTGCCCATTGATTCTCAATGGGGAAAATAAAAGTCGGATTAAATATAGTATACCTATTTGTACATAAGAGAAAAAAACATCTCAGATCTTAGTTTAGTCCAATGGAACAGGTTATCGAGAACAAAAATTTTCAGTGTAATCAAAGTTCTCATAGTTCGAAGTCGAAATCTACAGTCAACAATAAGAATGCTTATGGAATTCACTTGTTATGAAACTTGTCTCACGTTAACGCGCAAGTTTCCAAAATTTGTCCGGGTTCCTCTAGTTTAATCGATCAACTTTATGATTATATTGAAGCGAAGAAAGTCAATAAAGAAATCGTATAAAGTAAGCAACTTTAAAAGTCGCAACCTTTAATGCTTAATTGAGAACAATCTGTAATGAATGGAAGTTGTCATTTTATACTCTTTTGATGGGAATTTTAATCGTAAAATATGTCAAGAGTCCGAATTGTTAGACAAAAAGTTACTCATCCATCTCATTCATTACAGTGCTACGTATGTTTGTTGCTCCTGCAATTCATCACTACAGATTGTTCGTGACTGTAACAGTTAAAATCTCTGAAAAATTTCCTCTTCAACGTATCGTCAATTGCTTCTAATTGGGTATAAATACACATGCATTCTTATGGGAAAATTCATGAACAGTCATAATCAACAGTCACATTGGTCGTCAGGGGGACGGGTTGTTTACAACCTCAAAATTTCACAAAATATTCGCATATTTTATCTAAATTCTCGGAACTTCGGAAAAAATGCAATATTCCACGACAATAAAAAGAATCTGTATTCGATTTCCCTTCTTTCGGTACTTATCTCGATTTCATACGGTTATTCCATCGAGTTTAATTTTGTAAAAGAAATAAAGTCTGTAACCGATAAAACTGAACTTTACATGTATTTCTTATGGAAATCTACCTGAACGATCTTTGTTCAAACCCAGCAAAGTTATCGACAGTACTCCCTTCCGGATCTCAGAGTACACTCATGCAAAGTTTGACGGAAATTGGACAAACGGCGTGAACTCCAATCTCAGGCAAACTTACAAACAAGCAAACCCACAGAACCTTTGCTTTGTATAGACTAGAAAAAGCCCCCGTCAAGCATGACGGAACTTAATTTAGTTTAAAAATATATCTATTATCGTATATATCTGCTCCTCCTAAGCACAAAAAAATTTCAGAGATTTTCAGAGGTCGTTTCTTTTACAAAATTAAATTAGAAACAATGGTCCTACGAAAATGAGACAAGTTTCTAAAGAAAGGAAAATGATCATAGAATCTTACTTTAGTCGTGAAAGATTGATATAGATCCGATGTTTGGAGAATTTTGATAAATTACAGGGAAATACGTAAATTTTTGGGTTCGAACCCGGGCCTTTACAGAGATGAGAATAGTGTTCCTGGGGGTTTCATTATCGAAGAAACATAATGCAGTTAGTTTCAGATCTCTATGTGAAGCTGTTTCTGAGATAAATAGGGGGTCGGACAGACGGACAGACATCTGCTTTATATATATATATGACAGATTATTCATCTGGACAGGCGTTCAATGGGACAATAACTGTTAATTACGAAATATTATGCATGTCGATAACCCTTTAATAAACCAAAATCACGATAGAAGCGTATCTTTAATCTATCGTAACCTCACGGCATACCGAAGAGAATAGAGAATGAATACCACCCTACCAGTGGTAGGGTGAGGTACTGCGGGGACTTGTTCCCGAACCCGCTAAGGTAACCGTGAAGGCCTTCCAGGAACTCTTAAGAAACTAGTGTGGCAACAAGGGATGTAAATTTTAAAACAAATTTTGTTCTTCATATACTTTTAGTGGCCTCTTAAGTGAATATGTACTATTTTTAGGGAAGATACATATGTGGAATGAACTGGTGTATTTTTAAGGACGCAGCTGTATTGTAATGTTGTATTGTTGTAGCTAGGAGATATTTTTATATTAATGATGTATTTTTACTTGAAAATGTAAATACTATAATAGTATATTGTGTGGCTGAATGATAGATTTCCTGTAGTAAGTAAAAACGTTTTGTTATTATAATTAGCATAGTATATTTCAATATATGGTTGTATAGCGTGATGTTGGAATAACTGTACATTACTAATAAGTTTCCACCAGAATAATAGTCCGTCTGTAACCCATGAGGTAATAATAATAAAGAATAATACTCACGAAAAGGATGTTCACTAGCGCGGGTTAAATCATAACTTTAAACGTTATAATAAAACTTACACTTCCCTGCTTTAGGATCACGCATAATAGAAGCATCCGATTTGGGGAACACAAAAAAGGTGCGCCTCTGTTAGATTCAAGAATATGCGGTATTTTCCCATCATTTAAACATCCACAAACTGTTACCAAGGAGACCGCAACGGAATCTATTCCCCCCGTCGGAATCGCTAGGAAAGTAAATTGAAATGGCAAATGCGAATTATTTGGTGAAGGAGGAGGCGAATCCGCTTTCACGCACTCATCCGCTTCGACGGAATATAAGAGAAAGGAGCATTGAACCATAAGGAGGATTGCATAAGATTCAGGATACCCGTATTGGTCATCGACGCGGGGTCATCACTACACCTTTCCAATGAGTCGGAAAAGAACTGAATCGAAACCCTTATTTAGCATTGAGATGGACAAACAACTCACTTGAAACAGTCTAAACTTGAAATTCACAATATCTTCGAGATTTATTTCCAATTAAGGAAGAGACGGACGTGTTGGCTGAGCCCATCGGCTGCTAATTTTCATTATTAATTTTAAAAAATATACTTTTGTTCCTTTTGTTTTTAGTTTACAGTTTCCTGTTTCATCCATGGTATTTTTCACCCCCACTTGTGTGGGTGTTTTCCCACAACGTGGTCCCTTCTGTATCAACCTTCAGTTGCAAAGAGTTTTTCGCATAAACCAAACCTTTCTTTTGTTTTCTTACGTATTTCTTAAAGTAGTTGTGTTGTTAAAAGTACTTAAACAGCTGAGGTTTCGCACGTAGGCCCCCACTGGGAATCAAACCCAGGACCTCTTTCACCGAAGTCGAACGCGTTGCCCACTCTCCCATCCGAGAGCTCGTATTTCTTAAAATTCTAGCAAATGGCAAATACAAATGTATAAATCATTTACTAGGTGAAGAGGAAGAGAGGCCTATCTTCGCCAATAAAGGCTAAAATATTAATTATAATGGGAATAGTTATCTTCTCTTACCTTTTCTTTCACATATGAATATTGGAGACACGGCTGATATGAAGTGTGAAAGAAAACTCCTGTAAGTGGCGGTGGAACAACAAATTCCCTTCTTCTCCCTCTCCTCTTCCCACTCCTTATTTCCCTCTCCACCCATCGATCCGTATCCGTACTTTTCTTTCACGTTTAAATTAATAAGCATCTACGTCGCCATAAACAAAATTTGGTTGCTACAGACGCTTAAACAAAAAGAAAACGATATTATTAGAACTTCATTAATCTATACTCATTCATTATAATAAGAATAAATAAATAAAAAGAATGTTTTTTGATAGCGATATGGCTCCCGAGTAGCCATTTTAAAGGAACAGTCAAATGCAGCAGTCCTTACCTCGAATCCCGTTAGTAACCTTGATGTTGATCTGGATTCATGAAAATGTTACCTATATAAATAAGTAGCGACGCCGACGAATAAATTCACTTCCTTCCGGAAAACTTATGTTCATGGCTCCTGACTCGGGGTCTTATCCATGGTTTTATATTAATCACTTTAAGTTCACTTTCTTTTTGCTGAAGATCACGGGTTAGGGGAGAGCGTCTGGCTCGGATTAAAACTGGGTATTTAGGTTAGGATAAATTCATTAACACAGCTTTAGGGCGGCGGTATTTGCTGATAGTTGTTTTGAGGTCGTAGTCCCAGATTGTGGAAAATAAAGTATTTTGGATAAGTTTCAACTTAGAACGAACCTTTTGGTTATTTTGTTTAAGGTTATAGAGAGAGGCGTTATATTGTGGTACTTGTATATCTCAGATGTGCTGGTGTGATATGGAACATTCAGAATCCCTTTAATGGTTTTGCTTTCGAACCTATATAGCTTCTGTAAGTATGATTTGTGCGTATAATGCCAGGTGGGTGATGCATAGGTGAGCATAGGTCTGATTATGGATAGATATGTTAGAAGTTTATTGTTTATGTTAGCCTGAGATCTGTTAAATAGGATTCCGGATAAAGCAAATTTTGCTTTTGTTGATTTTTGAATGCTGTTTTCAACATTGTTTTTCCATGTCAGTTTTTCATCAAGTACCACACCTAAAAATTTCTCTGTTATCTTCTTAGTGATATATTCTCCTTTCCATCGAAGATTTGAAGCGTCTTTCTTTCTGTTGCTCCTACGGAAGTGCATACGTGTGCATTTTTCAGGATTCAGAGCAATCTTCCATTTATCTGCCCAGTTCTGTATGAGATGCAGATGAGCCTGAACATGTAGATTTGCAAGGTTTGGGTCCGTTGAGCTGCTGGCTATTGTAGTGTCATCGGCATATAATAGTAGAGTAGTTTGAGGAATGTTGTTTAGGGAATTGTTTAGGGAATTGTTTAGGGAATGCTTTTGTGAGCAAGTGGGAGACCTGGGTTCGAGTCCCAGTCATGTCACTATTTTTCACACTTGTTATTCCTTGGGATTTAGTCGCACAACTTCAATGTGCCAAGTTAACACCTTTACCTCAATCCTTAAAAAATTAGCGTATTATAAAATCAGTCTTCCGTAAGTCCTACTTTATTTAAATCACAAAAATACTCATTCTGGTGAATTATACATAATCATGAACGGATGATCCGTCCACGTATAAGCGGGAGTTCATTGTAAATAAACAAATAAATAAATAACGTGATTATATTGGGCGAAATTGAGACATTAAAGTCTCCTCTTCCATTTAACCCATCGTCAATATTAAAAAAAATTTAATTCATAATAATATCAAAGAGTTAAAAAATAATTAATAAAAGTTAACTTAAGTTGAATTAGGACAAAATTGGAAATATTTAGTTGTGGATTTAAAAACCCAAGTGAAGCCTAGGAAAAAAAAACAACATCCAAATTTTATTATAACGTGGCCATTTTCTACTAATTGTACGTACCGCTGACCCGAAACGTCTTCCTAATAGTCACTTTTGGGTGATTTTGACGAAAAAGGTTGCCTGCTCTATGGTTTAGAATGTGCGGCTGAAATATGCCTGAGAACGTGCAGCGCAAAGGATGTGTATTTTTAATGAGGAAAGCGCGGTACGAAAATACGTGTGTGACTTACGTCAGGAATCCTCGAAAGAATGGAGATACTGCTATTGCTAAACAAATATACAGAGACGCAATTGGTACTAAGCGACCTTCCGGCATCGAAATCAAAATAAGACAGGCATTCAGAAATTTCGTCTAAAATATCAAATGTATGATCGATCCATGAAATTCTTACATAGTTATTTACTGTTGGTGTACATTTATTACTTACCCACGTACCTCAAGGCAGCGTAATCGGACCTATACTCTTCTTCATTTATATCAATGACCTAAGCGACAAGATTGATAGCAATGTGAGGATATTTGCGGATGATTCGGTAATATATAGAGAAATATCAAGTGACGAAGATAGTGCTTCACTCTCAAACGACTTAGCTCATATACAAATGTGGTGCGAAAAATGGCAACGAGATCTTAATGTAGATAAATGCGCTGTAGTAAATTTCTTCGAAAGGAAACAATTGAGTCAGAACCGCCCGTACAAAATTAGTCGAACGAATTTAAATGTAGTCGACTCAGTAGAATATCTTAGAATCACCCTTACCAATAACTTAAACTGGAGCACACACATTCGAAAAATATGCGGTAAAGCAACTAAAAAGCTCGGTTTTATAAAGCGTATTGTAGGTTGATGCGATGAAAAAGTTAGAGAGCGATGCTATTTCACGTTAGTTAGGCCCCATCTGGAATAAATAAGAGAAATAGAAGTAAAATAAGAGAAATAGAAGTGAGGACAACTCTTTTTAGGGACTCATTTTATCCGCGAACGATGAGCGATAACAATAAATTAAAAAAAAACTCCAACGCTTGGTGTTTACACCCCCTGCCACTCACCGGAAGGCGGCTTGCAGGGTACTTATGTAGATGTAAGTTAGATTAGTGTCATTTCTTCAGAATCTAATTGATCATATCACGAATCATATTCTCGGTCGTCCTTCCTCTTTTGGTTCATTGAAATTACTCAACATTGTCATGAATAAATGATAGAAAGCAATAGATTCGCTCGTTGGGTACACCCTCTGCCAGTAGTCTACCCTTGGCTTCGCGAGTTTGACGGTCGTTGGCTGCTCTTCTTCCCGCACATTATACGTCTCTTTTTTCGGCGCAACTTTTCGGGTATTTTTAGCCCAAACGACCTAAATTCGGGTTACTGACTGATGGAGGAAGCGCTTTATTATGAAATTGGGCCGAAGCGAAGGAGATTTTTCTAAGACGTACTTTGGAGCTTATCATTTCGAGAAAAAATCGACACGTATCGACCCTTACGTAATTCGGAGTAAATCTATTATCTAAATATTTACCAAATAAAAGACCCGCCTTTGTCCGACGTTAAGTTTGACCTCATCTCCTCTGTAAATTCCGCTCCGACTTATAGAAACCGATATCCACACAATCGATTTAGTTAAATATTTGAAAATAAGGCCGTATTTCGACACAAGGTAAGGAGGTACTTAATTAGTGAAGATTTAAGCTTGCTATTTTATGTTTTGGTAGTAGTAGAATTAGGTACATTGCTCCCTCAACAGCTAAGGTTATTTGCACCATCCTATGTTTTGTGATTGGAAACGATGCCCCAAAAGTTTTTCCAGTCCAAACTCGGGTTGGATCCTCAAGCCCTCTAATGTTAGTACTAAAATTTAGGAGAGAGAATGGGGCCTCATGGCAGGATGAGGAGTGAGGTGACTGCTTGGGCCGTGACTTTGTGGTGTGACTGGCGGAAAAGACAAAATTTTACTAATCTCACTATTTATTAAAAGTGGTTCGATCGATAGAGTGATCATCAGACAAGGAGATTATAACTCTATGAATAGAAACCATGGTTGTTTGCAATAATTCGTGATGTTCGTCTTTTCCTTGGAGGTAGTGAAGAACCGTGGGTTCTATTGCATTCATTCATTGCATATATTATTATATGTTATATTGCACTAAGCAAAAATGGTAAACGCAGAATAAGTCCACGTTAGTGCATCAAAATTTCTCTACCAACAACAGAAACATTTTCTCATAGAATTTAAGGGAAGACATGGAGGAATGTCATTATTCAGCATCGCTCATGCCTCAGAAGCTTTCACATAATCATAGCCGTGAACAAGACTGAGACAGAATTAAATGAAAGATAAATTTAGCATACCAAAAGACAAATTAATCAAATTTAGCAGAAAGAGGACACATTGTATGTATCATCTCCGAAATTTCTGATAAAGAGTAAATTACGTCTATTCGAAACTATTGACTTAAGCAGCAAACCAACGAATCACAAATTTATTCCCAATTTTAATTATTATTCTGTAGAAATTCTGTATATCCTTACAGGATATTCTGATCGTACAACTGTCTGAAATCATATGAAAGGACTAAAAGTAACCAATAATTTGTGGGCCCTTTTTCACGTAATCGTATGAAAACGGCGAAAATAAACGTAAACTCGACTTCAACAATGGTCGTCAGGACAACAGAGTGTGAGAAAGCAAAGTAGCCAATTGGATCCAAGTAATTTCGGGGTCAATAACTTTACAGACAGGGTGATTATGATAGCTAACTCTTTTAATGGACGCAACTAAATTATGACTCAAAATAAATTTAATCAACGGAAGAAAGAAAAATCTATCAAAGAAGACAGTCCAACCGATTAACATTTATTCCGCCTTCCACTGGGGTCACCGAATGTCAGACTATACCCGTGCCGCATATGTGACCAGTAAGAAGCCGCTTCGACAAGAATCGAACCCCGGTACTTTTGAGAGATAAGCAGGTAGAGTGAAACTGCTGTTACGAAGTAAGCGTTAATCGGCTGTCCTGTTTCAATGACACGGAAATATGTAAATAGCACGTTTACAGTATCTCTCCTAATTCACAACTCGAATGTCTCTAGTTATGGATGTCATATGACGAATATTCTGTTATAATATAAAAACGATTGATGCGAACACCTCATCCAGAAGGATTAGAGCGTCTAAGAACACCAAATGTTATGGTCACGGAGTCGGCTCAACTCAATTGCCATAGCAACTGCATTCTGAAACACTCGCTTCGTATATTACAGAAACCATTTGAATTCATATCTTACACCTGCAGAATCGACTTAACAGAAATTTCATTCTCTGAAACGGCCCTCCGGGCTATCAAATAATATTGACAAAAAAGGCAGACGAAAACGGCATTGCATATATAAATAAAACTGAGGGCGAAATAACTTTTTAAATAATTAAATATATTATATATAAACATTTAGTTAACTATAATACTATATATTGTGTCTGTTAGAAAGTTACATAAGAAATGCATTTACAAATGGAATACGTGTTATTGACATGCATCTTTTTCCATTCAAATCAATTATCAAGAAATCCTCCTTAACTACTCACCTTAAGATTTGAAAAATATTATCGAAAATTGGAGTTGTAAGTAAAGATGGGAGACATCCAAATCTGCTTCTTTTTCGAAGGGCATATATTCAGTAATATTTCTGTCGAAATGCGAATGGTAAATTTTCTATTACTTTTCGTCTGTTATACTGATTCTCTTTAGCAATTATTTTCATTCGGACATGAAAAAAGGCTGACGGAACCGGGACTCGAGCTCGGGTCTCCCGGTCGGTTGCTCTATCCATTGAGCTATTCCACCAGAACATTTCTCCATGCCGTTTGGGAGACGCGCCCTTTGTAGGCAAAGGGCGCGTGAGTTCGTCCGACTCAGCGGCATCTTTCACAGCCATGGCCTCTCAGAGGCACCGACCATACAAAGTGATGGAAGGAGAACCCCCCTTAAAGGATAACAGACAAGGAAAAGGGTTAAGGTGACGTGGCACGATAAGGCGTGCACCTATTATAGGAAGATTCCCAAAGAGAAACGGACATGAAAAAAGTCTGACCGAACCGGGACTCGAACCCGGGTCCCCGGTCGTCTTGTGATGCGTCACCTCTAACACTGCGTGAATATCTGTGTAAGACAGGGAAACTTCACAAGATTTGAAAAAAGACTTTTCACACTGAATGTCTTTGAATTCAGACTTGAATGTCTCTCGAGATCAGGGATTTCTCTATGGAGTCGAGGGCGAGTGCACACCAACAGATTTCTACGCAGGCGTGTTATGGGATATTTGGTGTTCCTCTTATAACTAAGCATCTTAAAGATTTGAACAAATGAGTGGGTATAAATTATTGTGATCTGGCATGACTTGGTGAAGAGTTACAGAAAATATCCTAAAAGTAGCAATGAAACATCCATGATAGATTCAAATGAAAATAGCCTCGACGTCCTGTAAGTAATTGAAGGTAAGGATAGGACACGGGAAGATTAAGACAAAAGATAAATGCTAAAATAGCTTCGATAACCTACCAAGAAATAAAGAGAAGAGGAAGTGAAGAGAAGGAATTAAAAGAGGAATTTTAGGATAAGATAAACGACACTAAATGATTTTGTTTGATAACTTCCAGAGATGCAACTTAATTTTTACACATCGCAAGGTGTACTCTGAAAAACGAAGATATCGCTAAAATGTGGATAGAACACTGAATGGCTCAAACTGGCTGTTACAAATATAAGATCCCTTTCGATATGAATACATGAAAGAAATACATTACGTATACTTTAAGTCTTTCTTTACTAAACGAAATGCAAATGGGATTTTGGTATTTTCGTAAATCATCTTTTCAACGACCAATTTCGTTTTAGTTTCGGATTCGCCTCGTCCGATATCACAAAACCGGTTGGAACCGGTTATTTTTAATGAATAAACAAACCTGTGATATTAAAGAAATAAAGTATGAAGTAAATTATTAATATCAAATAGCAAATTAAATTGGCCGGTTTTAAGTCGCCGTCTCAAATGATTAGTAAATAAAATAAATGCTACGCTCGATTAGGAGCGCAAACCGGAAAAGAATTTATAATGGTTTCCGGTTTCGGTTCTTGGTGTTCATATTTCGTTTCTCTCTTCTGCGAAAAATTACGGTTTCTCCGGTTCCAGAGCTGTTCCGATTTTATTCATTTGAATGACGTCAGTGTTTCACACCAGTGTGCCCTTCGAATTCCTCATCAGATATTTCAACAGATCTCTTATATTTCAGGATATTACAGAAACGGCCCAAAAATGGGCCCGGAGGAGTCAACCGAGGGGCCACGGCCTAGGAGGCTGGCAGCAGGCGTCATGGAGCCAGAGATCTCGGACCCTCCTGAGGGAGGCTGGGGATGGATGGTTGCCATAGGAATGGCAGTGATGTTTGTAAGTCTTTCTCTAGCATTAGCTCTTATTTATATGAAGAAACCTCATATCGAGGTACCAAAAATTCACAGAGAAAAGCGAACGAATTCCAAACATTAAACCACTATTCGCATAAATGTATAGCTATAACATTACGTATGAAACTGCAATGAAAAATGAAAAAAAAATTAGAAAATATTTTGAATCAAAATTCGGGGTTTGACCCAATCTCTTGATCTACCTGGATATGGATTACTATGGTAATTGTTTCCGTCGAAAAGAGCAAAAATCGCCGAATACCCGTTCCTTATTATAGGAAACTGAGAATATTTTTGATGCGATTAATGGTTAAAACCAAGGTTACACCGTAAACACCTTTCAATTTCAAATTTACCATAATTAGTTCATTGAGGGTGAGGTTCGATCTTATCATCATTTCGTTTACAAAATCCTTATGCCGACTGTAGCCTGGAGACACTAATTGCATCGTTGAACAGACCTTTTTCGATTTAATTGTCATTTCTTCCGTAAATTAGAAGCTCTTTCGTCAATTGCTGTTCATTAACACTTTTATTGTTGAAAGCATGATGCCTTAATTATTATTTCTGCATCGCCTTTAGTATCCTATATGTATATATATCTATCTATATATATCCGGAGAAGCGTCTATATAAAGAGATATATATGTGTGTGTATATATGTATGTATGTGTGTGTGTGTGTGTGTATTCAATCTCAATACTTTCTATTTAAGTGAAAAATAAATTGAAAAACAAACTGCAGGAATGCCTGTAAATATAAAAATGAAGAAATCGAAATTTTCGCCAAGTCCAATGTCCAAAATTTCGTTTTTGGCGAAAGGGAAAGAGATCTTTGGAATGGATATCAAACCAACAAATGGCATTCTTCATCGGAAAGTGCCATGTAATCTGGTTTGGCTGTAGTAAATTCCCTGCAGTTTTGCCTCTTTTAAGGTATCGTCTTTTACCACAACTATCGACCGAAATCTAATTCAATGCAATGCTCTCCATTAGGGGTTGCAATTCCGGAGGGATTTTTCAATCTCGGGATTACGGGATTGTGATCATCTCAATCCCCGGATTGATGAGAAATAACATATTTTGGTGAAATAAAAAACCTCATTATTTATGAATAATAATTTTATATCTAGCATCATATGCAGTTATGGATCAGAATCATATAGTATACAGAGTAACTAAGTAATATTAATGAAAATAATTTTTTCAAAAGGTAAAACCGAAATAAAACATCATATTTGGAAAATCTCAAGGGATATTTAATAACAGTTATTGTAGCATCTTAAAATGGACACAATTTTCTTAATTTACGAAAATAAACTACCAGCAAATTAAGTTACCTCTGAAAATAGATATTCGTAAATTTAAAAAAAATGCCTTAAAAACCAGTGTGTGTCTAATGTTTTGTCTCTCATTCTCGTTCTATATTCACTGCACAGAATCCGCAGATGAAAAAGTCCTTTCTGATTCTACATTAGTGGAAGGAATAGTTAGCAACTGCTCGAAAAGAAGCTGCAGATTTTCTCCTCTCTGTCCACTCTTATGGAAATCCTTCAGCTCGCGTTCTATTGATAATTCTAGATCATTTGAATTGTATTGAATCAATAATTAAAAGTTGTTAAAGGAAAGGAAGGTAACTTAGTAGGTTGTAAAACCTACGAAAATCCCAAAGGAATAACAAGTGTGAAAAATAGCG
>KZ308815.1:14521-25349 GCA_000376725.2 Ladona fulva
GCAGTTTGTTTCATATTAGTGAGGGTATTTTTGTTAGTTAATTAGTTAGGTAACGCGATTATTTCAAGAGGGGTTAAATATGGAAGGAATGTCATCTTCAAAGGTAGGAAATAAGAAGGTGTTGCATAGTCAGGCACGAAAGATTATTAATAGAGTGCTAGCTTTATGAAAAAGGAAGCAGTAGAAGGAATTTGTATTCAGATTCAAGGTGTGCATGAACAAGTGGTCGCCGCTACTGGTGATTCAAAATGCACTCTGAAATGCATTTCTAAAGAAGGAAAGGATATTTGTGATGGATTAAGTCAGTTATTCACATCTCCAAGAAAAAGTAAACCACAGAAGTGCTCAAAATCTACCGTGGACGATTTCAATCTTCAAGTTATAAGAAGAACTATCAATGAATTTCACCTGGAAGAAAAGAAGTATCCAACACTCCGTGCTCTCCTTTAGATTGTCAGAGACAAAACAAGTTTTGAAGGAAAAATCAGTTCTCTTCGGATACTCCTGGGAAAAATAGGATTCCGGTAAGTGTTATAACAGAGATATGCATTTATAACCTATTATTACTTGATTAATTAAAATTTTCACCAACAGGTTGGGAAAGACAAACAACGATAAGTGTTTTATGTGAAAGATTAGGCATCCGATTGAAACGAATGGAGTTCCTTCGAAGCATAAATCGGTTTAGAGAAGAAGGACGTCCGATTATTTACACGGGCGAAACTTATATTCATTCATCACACACTACCCCATTTCAGTGGAAAAGTAATGATATTGAGGGAATCAAGGCACCAGTTTCAAAAGGGCAGCGATTAATTATTGTTCACGGTAGTAAGTAACCTTTTCATTAACTTCAATCTAAGGAATGTTACCACATAATTCGAAGTTAAAATATATGATTGTAACCAAAAAAATTGCACTTCTCAGGTGGAGAAATGAGCTTCATTCTAGAGGCCCTCCTTATTTTCAAATCATGATTGAAAACAGTAGATTACCACAGAGAAATGAATAGTGGAAATTATTTAAATAGGTAAAAAATCAATTGATTCCTAACCTTCCCCCGAAATCTGTAGTTGTGCTAGATAACGCACCATATCACAATGTGCAGCTTAATCGTCCCCCAAGCAACAATGCAAAAAAGGATACAATGAAGGAGTGGCTGGATTCGAGAGGACAGCAGTACTCCAGTAAGGAGACGAAGATTGAACTATATGAGAAAATTAGGAGGCATAAGGAAGCCAGATATTTAGATTTTAGTGATGAAGAAATGTATGCTTAGGAATGCAATAAAGAATATTTTGTTGAAAGTTTTTGTTTTCCTTATCTAATGTATCTCACATTTTGAGAAAATTTGAATAGGTTATGCCCTAATGGCTATTTAGAAATCTTTCGAGTAGTCTCTTTTTAAGATTTACATCGCACTGTCTAAGCTGAAACCTTTTACATTGTATGCGTCTGTCAAAATTTGTTCCTCTACTACGGTTGGTAATGCCATAGAGCCGATGCCGAGCTCATGCCTTCCCCTTCAGCATTCTCCCCCCAAAGGAACTTCCCTATGCTCATCGAGGTTTCGTGCATCTAGGGGCCATAAGCCTTCAATTTCACTGTACCTGGGTATAATAATTGACCAAAAGCTGAACTGGAGTGATCATATTAATTATCTTGCTTCATACATGTCTGTCAAAATTTGTTCCTCTACTATGGTTGGTAATGCCATAGAGGCGATGCTCCGGGCTCATGCTACCCCCTCCGGCATTCTCCCCCCTAAGTAACTTTCCCCTATGCTCGTTGAGGCTTCGTGCATCCAGGGGCCATAAGCTTTCAATTTCACTGTAACAGACAGAAAAAAGAAGTGGATAATAATGTTTGAAGTTGAGAAAATATTGTATGATAATACTGATTAAAGAAAGACTTTAATAATTATAAATTTGTGTATGTTTTCTATGCGATGGTGATCCAAGGCAATGACAACCAGGCACTTCAAGGAATGATAAAATGTTTAGTAGAGATGAAAGAATATGGAATTGAAATAAATGTTGGAAAAACAAAAGTTATGAGAGCAAAATACAGAGGAAATGTGAATGTTGTGACAAGAGAGGTTAGAAGGTACAGATATCTGAGAAGTATGCTGTCAAAAGATTGGAAGAGTAGTGTAGAGATTAAGTCAAGAATAGCTATGGCAAAAGAAGCTTCTATTAAGAAATGTGATATGCAGCAGTATGGAACTATACTTTATTCACCATCATGAAGACACCATTTAGCTTCATAGCTTCATTTTGGAGATAAACAGAAAATTAATGGAATTTTCTCTTTCCTTTCTCGTTTATAGGAATGCTGGCTTAAATCAATAATTCAAAAAAATTAAAACGATGAAGCAAACATGAGGAAAAATGATTGAAAATGAGTTTCATAACTTTTTGAAGACTTCTTTGTTTACACTATGCCATGCTTGGTTATAATGGATAGTCGAGGGACTCGTTTTCGTCGTAAACCATCTGCTTTTTATTGCCCACTCGAACATCAGAAGTTAGGCGCCTTTGAGTGTTCTGCAAATATTTTTTATAGCATTTGTGAAAAACGCATAGAGCCAAGGGTATGGCAATGTAAACACGAAAGGAAGGCGAAGTAGTGTTCCCTTTCCAGGGAACTTTGTCAGTAGTCAGTTTGCTGAGTTTCTCCGTTAAGGATTGTTCTTGATCTTCTTGTTATCCGTCAAGTTTGGCTTTATAGTGATTTTTCTTGAAGTGAGACGAATTCTTGTGTGCAGTTATACATACATAAATTTAGACCTTGCATATTTTGTCGCAATTATTTGGAAAGTTCTACAGATAATAATTTCGTACTTAATAGTTGTTTGTGTGATATTTGTGGAAATGGAGAGCCGGAAAAAAGGGAAAATTTTAAGAAGTGGTGAGAGGCAAACAGTTTTATCTGTGTATAAATACTTGCAGAAAATTTTCCCTAATGAAAGTGAAAGGAGTATTGTAGAGAGGATGTGTGGGGCAACAGATATTAGCAGAAGTACCTTCTTCAGAATCAAGAAGGAGTGTGCTCAAGGGCAAGTTCAAACCCCATGAAAAGTGCGTAAAACTGGGATTGTGTACACCACCAGCAGGAAAATGAATTATGATGAAGTTGTAAGAAGTGCGATACGACGTCATGTTCATTCCTTCTTTTTTAATAACATTCCAACAACAGTGAAGTCAGTCTTAGAAGTTGTAAATGATGACGAATCACTTCCCAATTTTAAACGGACAACATTTTGNAAAATGGCCAATGGAGAACACTACATAATGAGGAAATAAATCAACTAATAAATAAGGAGGATATAGTACGTTTCATAAAATCACAAAGAATAAGCTGGCTAGGACACATAGAAAGAATGCAAGATGACAGGATAGTTAAACAAATCAGTTTTTTTTGCAGTTGTGTTGCAAGAATTTATTTAACCAAGGTGGATTTGCTCATCTTGTGGGGGTGTTCATGGTTTTGGTGTCAATCTAATTTGATGAAAGTGGACTTATCATAATACCTTACAAGATTAAAGCAGGTTCAATGATATCTCTAATACAGAAATATAGAAATAATTAAGTTGTTTGTGTTTGTATGTAATTTATTTTGATAAGAATTTTTCAGTCCTATGATGTTGATTAAAAATGTTAAACCACCCTTAAAAGTCTCCAAAATCTGTTTCCTGTTGTAAATATTCAAGCAAAATTGTTGACTATCATAACTATTAACTTTGTCTGTGACCAAGCTGACCTAAGCCTTTATAAGGAATTTTGCAGTGAATGTTTCCTAATCTTGGGATATCTTTCCCTTTGCATTTGTTCACTTGAGAAAGTAATAATCTTTCTAATGTAAGTATTTAAGTTATATCTTTCCGGTTGCTACTTCATTCTCATATACGTGTGTTTATGTTTTATTATACTGTAATATACATCATTCATTCTTTGGTAATAAAAATGACCAACAAGAATTTTTTTTACTTTAGTTCAGATGTTAGGAGGAACTATTAGTGCTCTTACCCTTTCAATGTACATAGCTAGTTGATAGCAAGCTCTCTCTCCCCCTCACTATACTATCTCTCATCTTAGCACCTGCTCTTGGTAGTTTTAACTTGGCTGCCTCTATATTTTGCTCTCTATGTACAAGAATCTTTGTAAATCTACCACATTTGCATCCAAAAGTATTTTCTTTTATTGAATTTTTTTGCTTTAATATTATATATTTAATTATTGTTTAACTGAATGTATGGTTATGTGTTCCATGATAAGTATCTAATTGTCAGTCTAATAATTTTATATCCAAATGACCAAGAATTATGGAATTAGGGAATGGTTTCTGAACCTCTTCTACCATTTCGTTTGAGAACCTCTAATACCATTATTCATATATTTTCAGTTTATAATATTTATCATTTGTGGTGAAGGAAATCAACATAATTTATTTATATAGCCATTTATTACATAAAACTAGTTGAAAGATTGTTATGTCTTTTTCAAGAAATTTCAATGCACGAAACCTATAGTTTCTAAATTTTCACTTAAGTGTACTTGTCTCCTCTCTTCCTCTGACAAACTCACCTAGGGCCCCAGCACCCCAATACGAACCCCTAGTGTCCTAGCCCTGGCCCACCAACACCTAAAAACCTCTTCTTGAACTATAGCAAATTTTCTTTTCGTCTGGGACCTCCTCTGTAACTTCTTAGAAAAGGAAGTGATCACTCATGCTGGCCCAAATACTCATAATGGCCATGATGATTGTGGAAAATCATGAAATTTCTTGCCTCCTATATTTATGATGGTATCTTTGTTCCACTACATCTCAATTTTTTAGTGTCCCCTCTCTAAATGAAAGCACCCTTGACTTCTGCTGTGGAATCTTATCTGTTTACCTTCAATCACAACTGCTGTAGGGAAATTGATTCTCCAACTCTAGTTTTTCCCATGAACCCTTACTTTTTAATTCAGACATCAAAGATTTGAAAATGAAATTTTCTGAAAATACGAATTTCGCAGATTGAAGATTTAAAATACAAGCTTCCTGAAAATTCGAATTTCGCCATTTTACATACTTTCCTGGTAGAAAATGACACCCTGAACCCAATTCCGAGGATATTTTCGCTCTATCTCTCCAAATGAGCGAAAAAATTGACTTCAAAAATTTGGAAAAGTGTTGGGAAGTGTTTAGTGTTGGAAAATGACCTCCTCAACTCAAATGAGAGGATATTTTCGCTCTTGCTCTTCAAATAAGCGAGAAGTTCGACATCAAAGTTTTGAAAATGGAGTTTTCTGAACATTCGGATTTCGGAAAATTGACATGCTTTTCCGGTAGAAAATAACCTCCTTAGCCTAAATCCGAGATTATTATCGCTACAG
This sequence comes from Ladona fulva, assembly GCA_000376725.2. Lineage (NCBI taxonomy): Eukaryota > Metazoa > Arthropoda > Insecta > Odonata > Libellulidae > Ladona > Ladona fulva. Next base: position 19,903 of record KZ308815.1, read on the forward strand.
CTCTTCATATGAGCAAGAAAATCGAATTCAAGAATTTCAAAAAAGAGTTTTCTGAAAATGCGTATTTCGCGAATTTGACGTTCTTTTTTGTAGAAAATTACCTCTTGAACCAAAACTGAGGTATTTTTTTGCTATAGCTTTTTAAACAAACGAAATATTCGACTTTTAAGATTTGAAAATGCAATTTTTTGCACGTTTTGCAAGTTTGACATGCCTTTCTAGTAGAAAATGACCTCCTGAACTTGAATCTGAGGTAATTTTCGCTCTAGCACTTCAAAAAAAAGAGAGATATTCGTGTCTGTCTTCATCACTGCAATCGAAGATAATTCGTTCGATAATCATGTCATTTTATCATACAAACTCTTCTTTTCATAAGAAGACGAAGTTGCTGGGCAACTCGTCTTCAGTTATCGTGAACAATGGAATTGCACAATGGATTTCACAGATCTGGAACAGTTTAACATATATTATTTAATCGATGAAAATAGTAAAATTTATTATATTGGATTGGATATGCGCAATTTTAAAGCTTTGTTATTGATGTATTATTATGTATGCCAGGTAATTTGATGAGCGGAATAAATGAAGTTACACATATTTCGCTGTAATTTTAATACACATTTTTGTGGTGGAGCAAAGCAGGGGTTCCTAAAATTTTTAGTTCCTCTTTTGGTTTTTATTGGCATCCCTTACCTGTAATTTGCCCTAATGGAAATAAATTTTAGCCACAGTAGTAGAATAGCATGTCAAATTTTACCGAAGAGCACTAACATGGTACAAGTTGGTAATGCACCTGAAACAACAACTGTTGAAATAGTTAAATAACGTAGTATAACAGTTTAACTAGCATTCGCCGTATCCCACGGAGAAGTTTCTCATACTTATTGTTGGGAACCTTCGTTAACTTAATTCTTAGTAATTTTTATTCCTGCTCTAGGTTGGTATTACTACATTTCTGGACCGGAATTGGAATTTAAATATATTTTTGGGGTAACAGGAAATTGTGTTTCGAGGTATGAACCACGATGAAAGTGACTTTGCTGATGAATTAGGAATTAAAGAGTAGCTAGCCAATTCCTGAATCTTTAACTTCAAATTCAGGAAAATACACATTTATAGGAAACGGTGAATATCCGAATCCCTTTCTTTTTATTTAGCGAAACTAATTCTGAATTGGGGAGAATTTTTAACAGACACCTCTTCTTGTGCTCATAAATGAGAAATCTTTATTTCTTCTCAACGTTCCATTGTAGCCAATTGGAGGACGTGGGAATTTAGCTCGAATGTGAAAATAATGAGTTAGGAAATGAAGAGTAAGGCGTATAGGTCAGGGTGGGAATGCGTAGGTCATGTGTGGAGAAGAACGAAGAGGGAAAAGGGAGGAAATTCGGAGGGAGTCATGAGATAGCAGCTAAATGTTTTCTGGACGCCGTGGAATCAGACACAGTTAATTAGTGGCGGCGCCAGCGTTTGAATCGGAGAGATGGTAGCAGTCTTCAAGCGAAGATGGATCGCTGGGAAAAGAATTCTTTTCTCTGCAGCTGGAGAGAAGTTTTAGCCGATGACTCAATTTTTCCCGAAAGAATTTGTCAAGATCTTTCGCATTAATCGTAACTTAAAACCCGTCACTGCTTAGTCGTATGTATTTATAAGTATCTACACCAGTAGTATGTATTTATAAGTATCTTCAGCTCATTGCTGCTTTTCTTGGAAATTACTGCACTCCCGAATAAGTCGACCTTAAAATATAGTACTTGTAGTAATATAAGTACTTGGAACATGTTCACACCAACAAAATTAATCTCACACGAAACAATTTTGTTTTATGAATGAAACAGAATTTTTTTACCATAGTCATCCATGCAACAAGAAAAACAAATTAGAATAAAAAATATCATATATTCCATTGTATTAGAAAAATACTATTCATTCCATACATAACATTCTTATATTTACTGTATAGAATAACAGAGACATTACAGTTTTCTCATCCACTGCATATCCTTTAATGTAAAACGTACACGTATCTCGCTGAATCGAAGATACTGATGATTTTCTCTTCAGATAAATGCGCAACAACTTTTTTTTTGTTTTGTTTCCAGAAAATTGAGAATAAATTCAACGAAAATAATTTACTTAAAAATATTGTTTGTTATGGAAAGAAATTAAACCCGTAGTATTTTATAAAGCTACTTAAGATTAATATTAAGTAAGCTATAGCTCTGGAAAGGACAAAATAAATAGGTAATTGAGATTCCAACGAAAATATAAAATAAATAATCGAATTATGTGGAGTTGCCGTTCATTATGGAGCATGGTTTCAAATTCCATTGAGAATAACTAATTTTCAATGGAGGAAACACAAGTTAGTTTCCTATTGTACTGCGTGGAGTTGGGAATTTAAGAAAATCATTATTGCATAATAAATTTTGGGCGTTGCAAAATATGGTCATTCTTAAAAATATTTTCTAATGCGATGAAGGTTTCCAGTATTTACAAAATGGATCGTCGGGAGCTCTGATTTATGAGTAAAACATATTTCAAAATATAAAATTATCATTAGTGTCTTAAGTAAACAANCACGCAGTAAAATCCGTCAGCAATTCCATTCAATACAGAAAATAATTCAAACAATTTGACTTACTTTACATTTTTACGCAAATGTCACAACAGCGCCCGAACATCTCCCGTTTAAAATACATGTGCCAATGCATTTTAAATGGTGTCTTCATGATGGTGAATCAAGTATAGTTGTTCGTTTTCTGCCTCTTCTTGTGATTCTAAGGATACACCTTCCATATTTCTATGAGTACTCAGGAGTCGCTGGGTCATTGCTACCTTTAACATTCAATTTTCACTTCCATAAGTCTAAACTGGTAAGATACGAACAGGTTGAACACCTTCCTCTTCAAGACCATCGGCATTTTTGACATGCATAGCCATACATTAGTATGTAATAGGAGCCATTCATCGTGTGCAAACCGTTAAAAAACGCCTCATCCGTGATATTTTTATTGTTTTTCAGCGTTCCCGCCACACCACAAGGAAAATGCTTCTTATCTCCCAAATGAGCGGTGTGCATTAAACTTAATTACGGGGATATAGTCAGGAAGAGCGATAAAATCAGGGAGACTTGGTCGATGAGATTGCAGAGGTAGGCGCAAGAAATATTTGTCTTTTCCCGGATTTAATCGCATTTCCCCTTTAAGATTGCGAAGCTCCACCATTTCCTTTCTCCTCTCTTTGAATCCTTCTTTTTCCATCCCAAGGCCCTTTGAATTTTCCGAAATATGTTTCCCGGAATAATGCTTCTTTGAAAGGCATTTATTGAATGCCCTTTGTTTTGGGGTAAATTTCCGCTGCTGTTTTTCGTCTTGTTCTAAACCTGTTCTACGATTGCTTTGCATGTATGGTAGTCGAGAGAATTTTCAATGTAGCTCTGAATTTACATTTGAGCATATTTGATGGGTATCCCCCTTAACGATTGATCGCACGATTGTGAACACTGTCGCATTGTGAGCATTGAAAAAGACTTGGGAAAGAGGATTGGAAAAAAACGTTTCAACTGAAACACTTTTAAGAGGTTCTTATTGTAATAGAGTCCCAATTAACCTAGGAAATACATATATATTTCCTTTGGCTTATTTTATTACTCAAATATGTCCCGCCTTACCGCTTAAATTACTTTTGCCGTAACTGCATCGTGCCAGTTTAGCATAAAAATGCAAATGTCAGCATTATAATGTGAGGATATAATAATAATTATTATTATTTAATAATAATAATTACTGTTGTTATTATTCTCNCCCCGCACTTGTTAAGGGCCCCGCACTTCTTATTGGCCTTGCTCTTGTTAAGGGCCCCGCAATAGTTATGGACCTCGCGCCTGTTAAGATCCTCGTGCCTTCGTAATTGTTAGCTTAGAATATCAAAATTTCAGATTGCATCTCAAACGCAACACTTCAGCCTCGTAAAAAGGGCAATAATTCAAATCTAAAGCTAATCTTTCGCTCTATAGCTATAGGAATGCAGTAATAATGTGACTAGCGATTTCATTGGCAGAGTTCATCATTCAACGAACCGTCGAAAGACCCCAAATATTGAATCAGTTAGATCACACAGTCTTCATGCATATTCCGATGGAATCACAAAAGAGGATCGAAGGAACTCTGTTCAGGAGAAAGGAGAAATCTCCAGAAAATCGCTACGTTTCGGAGATTGGTCCGAAGCAAAGTGGACATTCGACTACGTCTTAAGTGACGCTTGTTTTCTTTTTTTAGTGCTAAGCGCTGCCCAATATGTTTAGGGATCATTATAGCAAAGGCAGTGAACTTGCGATCTGGGGGCTGCGTTTACTGCCACCATATCAATCACGCAAAGATGAAAAGCTTTAAAGGGGATGTGCTGTAGCCGGTGGCGGCTGAATGAGAAACGTTGAGATATGACGGCGTCATTTAGGGAATCCCGTTTTCGACTTAAGAGAGTCAAAAGAGCAGCGATTACCGATAAATGGTTTTTCTCACGTATATTTTACTCGTATTCACAGAAAAAATCGAAGGAGCCAAATCTGTAGGAATTTTGCATCGCAGTGTGTTTATTCACTTTTATCTCTTAAATATTTAGCCGTAAGGCTGTTTAAAACATCATCCACATAACCGTCAGCAGCTAAGAGATGGGAATGAGGCTTACTAGACTAGATGAGGAGTGAGGTCATTTGGTCCTGTTTTTCTCGCCGAGCCATGCTATAAATGGAACAAGCTCACATAAATGAAGCTTCATGACCTTAGGAATAACTCTTTTCATAGTATTCCACAAGGCGAAATCTTAAACACTGCCATTATTTACAACACTAATTTATTTATTTATTTGAAGATACTCTGCGATTTGGCCATCAGGCCAGGTGGCAGAGGTGGAGGGAAATATAGCAATTGAAAATTGGATTGCCTGGCATTCGCCCAAGGACGGGAGGGAAAACCCTCCAAAAACCTCCCGTAGGCAATACATAATATAAAATTACATAATACATAATATAACATTACATATACATAATATAACATTACATAATACATAATATAACATTACATAAGTCATATACAACATTAAATAGATACATAAATGGTATATTACATTTAGCATGTCACAGAAGTTAAAATCTAGATACAGAAGTGATACATACAAGATAATAATGTTACTAAAATAAGCTAGCTTACGTGGTAGGTAGTCCATATAGTCAGGTATATATTATACTAAGTTATAATTATAACATAAAATCATGATTTAAGATGTCTAATACTACTCGCTATTATGATACAGAACCTAAATTTACGCCTTAAACTATTAAAAATTATGCATATAAATGAATTTAAGCTTATTTTTAAAGGTTTTTACATTTTTCGGCATTGGAATGAGAGCTTCTCCAGGTAAAGCGTTCCATTCTCTAATACCTC
>KZ308815.1:34091-99868 GCA_000376725.2 Ladona fulva
GGATATAATAATAATTATTATTATTTAATAATAATAATTACTGCTGTTGTTATTATTGTCCTCGTTATCGTTGTTGTTTTTGTTGTTTGTATTGTTGTCATTGTTGTTGTTATTATTGTTGTTGTTATTGTTGTTGTTATTGTTGTTATTGTTGTTGTTATTATTGTTGTTGTTATTGTTGTTGTTATTGTTGTTGTTATTATTATGTGACTTTATTCTGCCAAGATTGAGACTATAAAGTCTCTTCTTAAATCGGACTCTTCGTCTTATGAAACTTAAAAGAGATAGCTTGAAAAAAGAGCAAAGAAGGAAACCACTTTGTGGGTTTAAAAACCTAAATTAGAATTTAGGAAGAATACACCACGGTAGGAAAATGCCCACTAGAAGGGAAGTGTGAAAAATCTGCGAAACCTTGTGATGGTTAACTAAGTTTTAAGGGAAAGGCAGGTTCGACCACATCTGAAAAGCAAAAAAAATGGTACGGATACATTATTATCACAGCTAGAAACGAGTTTTCATAAGAAATCAGAAAAAGAACATTATGATTAGAAATATCACGGCTCAGAAACAGGTCGGTATCAAGATAGCAATTAAATTATATTTGGATGAAAAAATTGAGAGTTGTATCTGAACCTGTATATTATGATGGATAAGAGAAATATTTTATTCAAAAGAGTCACATCGAAGTGATTTTATGATTGTAAATGCTTGTCGCGCAAGGCATGTACGAGTTCTCGTAAATAGGGTTTCATAATTTACGTACGCAAGACCACCCTTCCGTATTATCCTAGTTTTCGATAATCCGCAATAGCCCCGGTCCACATTAACTCGGATAATCGAGCCTTAACTGTAATACAGGTTAGGTAATACTAGGATTAGGTAAGTAGGTAGCTTACGGGTCTTTGCGGGTTTTACGGGTAGCTTACGGATCGACCTATTCGTGGAAAATAGAAACAGGTTGCGTGGAAACTAGCGTCCCGAGACGTGAAATTTTAGTGGTTGAAATAGCTGCCTTAAAGGTGGACATGGTACTGTGAGACCTGGTTTCGAGTTCAAGCAATGTCAATATTTTTCTCAGGTTTCTCCATTGTTTTTGCATCTACATATTGCCCCTAATAGTCGCCAGTGGCGAATGGCATGGGGTGAACAACCATCGTAATCCCTTTCTAACTTTAAAGGTTAGTAACTTCTCAAATCCTCGTTGGTCATCAATTGATTACTTTTTGTCATCTTTTGATTCGTTGGCGCCCATAATTTTTTTGTTTCATTCCACGATGTCGTTTTCTGTTCTCTTCAATTCCCTGTGATTCTTTGCTTCTTTCATTTACTCCTATATCTTATGTGATTTTCTTTCGGCATTCTAGCCCTTACTCTCATTTTAGCCTCTTCTCTCTTTGCCTTCCATTTTTCCTTCCATTAGGTTGACCATGAACTTGATCCTTAAAAGATCTCCAATCCCGTCCCCTCTTCTTCTTTTCGGAGTGTCCAGTAGCTCTTGTCCTCCTGTTGCTTTCTTCAGATCATCTTTATTGCTGATTTTATTTCTCCAAGATATTCTCTCTGCTCTCCAATAGCGCCATCCTTCAAAGGCCTCTATTCCCTTTTTTTTGCTAAAGGTCCAAGTTTCTGATCCATTTAAAGCTATATATAGTTTCGATGTCTGTATTTCTAGATGTGAGCAACTGTTTTTCTTATCGAAGATATATTTAGCTTAAGCTAGTCTACTCTTTATATCTATAACGCTTCTTCCGTCTTTCGTGATTTTGCTTCCCAAAAAAATGTAAATAATTTTCTTTGCTTCATCTGTTTTTAAGCCATTGATGCCCTAATATCTTCGTGATGTTTGGTGCAATACATTATTTCTGTCCTCTTTTGACTTTTCTTCAACTGAAATTCATATTTTAAAACTCTTCTAATTCCTTAAAAAAAAAAACTTTTTAAGTCATCTTATTTATCAGTGAAATCAGAGAGCTTTTTGTTACGTTGTCCATTCTTTTGTACTACCTCAATGCAATTTTCCTTGCATTTCTCAACCTCTGTATTTACCCGTGTAATAGGGACACTTATTCTAGAAAATTTGGGGTCTAAATCAGGTTTAGTCTCATTCAATGGTAGTAGATATTTCAAACAATTACTTCGGTTGCTACGCATGCCTAAGTAGACGCTACAGAGTGGTTGCTAATAGTTTCAGCGTTTCTTATTTTCGCTCTCATTATTCTTCGACCTCATTGTTTTGCACTTGTTAGATTAGGTTTCAGAAAGGTATTATTCCCTAATTTCGAGTACCTAAATCAAGGTGTGTCTTACACATTGGGAACGTCAGTTCTTTTTCTATTTGCATATTAAATAGTGTGATAAACTGCCGACCTATATAACACCCTTACCTGTGTTGGATATCTCTTCACCACCACAAACAAATCCAACGACACCTCCTGCTGGGGTGTGAGAGTTACAACTGTGTACATAACGAATTAAGGATAAGAGGGTACATAGCATCAGTCCTCAGGGATGACTCTCAAGTTGTTACCAGATTTTTTACTCTTTCTCATGTGGGTTATTTAAAAAAGTTTAAGTGCCAGTCAAAAGGGGTTAATTTTAAAAGTAGTTTTTAACACTGTTAATTTAATTATTATTACTCTTTTTTTAACTGTTTTTATGACTTAAAAATTTTATTAAACTTCATTTTGTTCCCTATATAATTGACCATGGGTACAAATACGTATTGTCCTGGATATTAACTAAGGTATTAAAATCTGGAATCTGGAATTGGTGCGAATGACCGTAGCTGTCGAGGCACCAACAAAACTAATTCCAACACTACTACCACCAAAAATCAACAATCGAAAAGAAAAATAACAATCTAGAGAAATTGCTTCATTTGCCTAAGTATATACAAAGTAGTTGCAAAGTGTGGGCGCCCTTAGCAACGAGTGAAATCACAACAAAAGTTCCGTCCGAGAGCAAGCGTATGTTTTGGAAGAGGAACAGTGTGTCCCTCGCCTTGTTAAGGCCACGCCCACTCTTGAATGCGATCATCCCTTCCCATAATGCAACGCGCCTCGCCTAAATCGCCTTTTGGGATCTCAGTTTCAGAAAGTAGATTTCCTCTTCCCAAAAATTCCCCTCACCTACACGATTCCTTTCTGTGCAGTGGGCGAATTAATTTTTTTACCGAGTTCTCATCGGCTAAACCCCAATATCTTTTAATTTTCACTTAATCCTCAGCGCTTTGACACTCTTTGCCTTCGTCTCTTTTTGGATGGAAATTATTGTGTTTATCAAAGAAAAAGGTTAATGTTCTTAACAGAGGCGTTGCGAAAGGGGTGGTTGTTTTGGGGGTTCAAACCCCTCTATGAGAACAGAGCCAACAATAAAGGAAAGCGTCCTCTCGCAATTATTCCGTACAAACACCGCTGGAGATTCGCAGGGTATATATGTTTAAAAACATCAGTTTCTATTTTCATTAGATTTTGAGTGGAAGTAGGAGTATGTGATAGACCATTTGAAGAGGAAGATTTTTCTTGCAAATTTTGCAGCCGAAAGTTTGCAAATTTTGCAGCCGAAAGTTCGCAAATTTCGCAACTGCAAATGCAATTTCAGTTGCGAATGATTTGCATTGTATAATATCCTCGTATAACTGTACTGGTGCTAAAGGCGGTGAGATAAAAAAGTGATTACTCATAATTTAAATTGCTAGTTATTAATACTCTATGATTGCTTCTAGGATATTTCTGTATTGCAATAGAATGTTTCATAGCGTCCAGCCATATGTATTGTTATAGCATATTGTTGTACCTTAAACATGTGTGTTATAATCGTGTACTGCTGTATTGGTGTGAAGTGATGTAAATTATAGCAATAGCGTTGCCACCGGACCATTGCTCCCTTCGCAACAATATAATAATGAAAAATTCTCTTTTCCCAGGATACGGTGGGTGTCGTGAGCCATGACGTCATCTCCTGCAAGGAAGTGAATCTATCTCTTAGTTTTGGAATTTTGGTGAGTGTTACTCTTTCAGTTGACAATATCTATCAGCGCATTAAGAATTGAGCATCGGGGAAAAAAGACTTTGGTCCATCCTCAAATGATCCCACTTTCCTCTCCATCACAAATTGTCCACGTCACAAAGCTGTCACGCGATCCCTGAAGGGTTTCATTCTCACCTTTTAGACGAAATGCTTGACACACCACTTTTATTTCGAGGAACTATTGCTGCGAGGATTACGTAGCAAAATTAAAACGGGAAACGCTGATAGAAAAGATACACGTGTCACAACATTGGTTTACAATCTTCAGATAAAATTTCATGAAATTATATAGTATATTTTTCTAGAAAATTTGAAGAATTGAGCCATAACAAAGAATCAATGATTATTTTGTTCCACAATATAGTCTTCAGTAGTAAAACCTTGTTTTTATTCAATTAGGCGTGCATGTTATTTAAAATTAATGAATTACATCAAAAAAGTTAATGAACGTTCAAATAAATTAACAATTTTACAGCAATACAAGNATGTTAAGTGCCTCGTACCCATGTTAAGTGTACATCGCCCAGCAGGTAGGGAGCACTGTACAGTGAGCGCTACCTTAGGTAGGGTTCACTGTACAGTGAACGCTACCTTAGGTAGGGTTCACTGTACAGTGCTCCCTACCGGTTAAGTGCTCCGTGCCTCCTACACCGGTATCTATCTATGCATACAATTAAGATTGACAAAATTCGGAAACCATTTTGTTATTCATCTGTGACGTCACATTTGGTCATACACACCCATTCTTATTTCACATATTCCCAGACCTCAGGTGTAACCAACCTTTTTTTATAAATCTCAAGTGTAACCAATTAGCCAATAAGAATTTTAAACGATAAATTACCACTGGAAAGGACTCCTAAATGTCTGTACTGAATTACGATATCTACTATATTAAGTGTTACACCATTTATGGACGCTCTTTGGAAAAGGAAGAGTTCTGGGAAAAGATAAAAGTGTATTTTCGAGGAAAAGTTGTTCAGAGGAGAGATTTCGGAGACCTTAGACAGAAATTAATGTCCATATGTCATATTCGTGGAACGAGCACTGCGTGTTTCGGTAGGCTTACCTCGGATATTTCTTATTTGGAAGAATCTATCTTATTAGTGTATAATCAATTACAGGGAAGTCCAAATCCATGCCACTGCGAGGCGCATGCGAATAAATTTCAAAGCATTGGGAGCCGCCATACGTTTTTCGTAAGAATGAATCCCAGCACTTAAGAAATATTCCTTAGAAATGATCAATGCATTAGTTGATTCGTAATATTTCAGTGTAGATAAGATATAACCACATGAGGTGATTTTCAGGTTTAAGTTGTTACCGCACGAGAAACGTGAGAAATAGTTGATTTCATTCTTGCTACTGCGTGACCAAACAAAGTAATTAGCGTATTTGTCGTTAAGGTTAAGCGCAAAACAACGAAAATGGGTTCTTCCTCAGTATGGTAGAGTAAGGTTGCTACATTTTAGATAATTGTTTTTATTACTGAGAATGCATTTCCAAAATATTATGGAAAAGGGAAAATCAATGGACTCTTATTTGAAGTGTATAAGAACGAAAGAGTTGATTTTGATATATTTATTAATTTAATACATACATATCTGCTTGTAGTTTGTTGTTCAGTCCATGTATATACAAATCGAATTGTTCCAAGAACCTTTGTATGAATACATTTTCAACTAGTAACACAATATGAATCGCAGTGATATTGAGGATTTGTCGTCGCATTCTTTAGCTCATATTCGTTTTCCCATCAATAATTTAACGATGCCCCACGCATCACTATAAACAAATTAACAATGATGCATCGCTATAAACAAATTTACAATTATGTGTCGCAGTAAACTAAATAAGCAGTGATGCGGCGCTGTAAACAAATTAACAGTTATGAGAGACAGTAAACAAATTAACGGTGATGCGTCGCTATAAACAAAATAAATAGTGATGGGATACTGTAAACAAATTAAGAGTGATGCGTCGCTATAAACAAAATAAATAGTGATGGGATACTGTAAACAAATTAAGAGTGATGCGTCGCTATAAACAAAATAAATAGTGATGGGATACTGTAAACAAATTAAGAGTGATGCNAATCAATGGACTCTTATTTGAAGTATATAAGAACGAAAGAGTTGATTTTGATATATTTATTAATTTAATACATATATATCTGTTTGTAGTTTGTTGTTCAGTCCATGTATATACAAATAGAATTGTTCCAAGAACCTTTGTATGAATACATTTTCAACTAGTAACACAATATTAATCGCAGTGATATTGAGGATTTCTCGTCGCATTCTTTAGCTCATATTCGTTTTCCCATCAATAATTTAACGATGCCTCACGCATCACTATAAACAAATTAACAATGATGCGTCGCTATAAACAAATTTACAATGATGTGTCGCAGTAAACTAAATAAGCAGTGATGCGGCGCTGTAAACAAATTAACAGTTATGAGAGACAGTAAACAAATTAACGGTGATGCGTCGCTATAAACAAAATAAATAGTGATGGGATACTGTAAACAAATTAAGAGTGATGCGTCGCTATAAACAAAATAAATAGTGATGGGATACTGTCAACAAATTAAGAGTGATGCTTTGCTATGAACAAAATAAACACTGATGCTATAAACAAATTAACAATGATGCGTCGCTATAGAGAAAATTATGTTTCTTTTACCTTTTATTGTTCTTTCTCCAAAAGCAGTTTAACTTAAGCACCCACCAACTCACGCATGTGCAGCATCGCACAAAATTCGAACATTTAAAGGATAATGTTGTTATTTGCGTTGTATGTAATTACTAGGAAATTGAGAACAAAGAATCACTGTGTGAATGTTCTAGTATTACTATGGAACAATATTTAACTTACGTAAGCTCTACAGATAGGCAACTGGACAAATGGTAGTCATTATTGGTGGGAAATAACAATACAAAAAAAACACCTTCCTGGCTTTCACTCTAGTTGGGAGCGAAACCCCTTTAAAACCTCCCGAAAGCAGTATGTCGTACAATTTTATTTCAAAAATTATACATTCTATTTCATGTTTCAAATATTTTACATAGTAAGGCAATTTTATAATGAATTGAAAATTACAATTATTCATAGCTAATTAACAATATAAATGATCGTACTGTTGTAAGTTTACATTATCCTTTTAGTTCTATTTATAAAGACTTTGCTTTGCCCCTTTATGGAAATTATTGCATTCCGTAAACTCAAGATTCAGAAATGTCCCCCGATACAAGAATATCTATCAATTGCTTTAAATATACTGCTATCAGTAACCTGATTGTCGGTATCCAAGTACGGATAAGTAACAATATCTCATATAAACGCATTGTTGTTAACTCTGAAAGACTCAAAGTCAGTGGAAGGCGGAATTTTAAGGGGTAATAATTACATCATATGAAACTGACTCTGTCAAAGTAACCAATACTTATAAATTCAGCGACTCTTTTAAAACTAGGGTTGCCACCTTTCTGGTTTAAACTCCAATTCTTGCGCTTCATCTCCTGGTTTGGGGATTTGGTTTCGGGTTACCGGGTTTCTTCTACCAAGCAATTACTTTAAACATTATGTATCCATCTTAAATGCTGGTGGAAACTCACAAGAGAAACAAATGAATCTCTATAACACGATGGAAGTGCCAACATTATTGTATTGGTCCGAATCATGGACGCCTAGAAAAACAGAGAGGAGGAAAATGGAAACATCAGAGATGAAATCTCTTGGATTCGGCGTACGGGTTATCTCTTAGTATCTCTCAGGTATAGGGTTGTACAAAACTGGACCATATAAGGAACGACGATGAAAGGAAAAAACTAAACGTTCGTTCAGTAAAGGACAGGACCACGTATCATAAAGAAAAGTGGAGGGAACATGTGATACATATATCCCCAGAGAGAATACCGAAGAAGGCCATATCATAGAAACCCCTTGGAGGAAGAATGGAATGCCTAGGATACGTTGGTGAGAGCGGAACAGCTAGAAGTGCCTAATCCAGGAGAAATAGAAGAAGAATTATAATTATAATTAACTAGCTGAAATGCCCGTTGATTCTCAACGGGGAAGATAGAGATAGAATTAAATATAGTAGTCCTTTTTTTGAATTTTTTTAACCAACTTTTCTCATCGGACCTCAATTCCCAATGTATTCTCGTATGGAAAGGCGGGAGATTTGATCATCTGTGGAATTAGTCGTCATGGGGACAGTTTGTTTACAAGCTCAAAATTTTAGAAAATTTTCGTTCATTTTATCGAAATTCTCGTAATTTTCTAACAGAAACAATATTCGACGACCAAAATAAGAATCTTCGTTCAATTTTCCTTCTCTTGGTACTTGTCTCGATTTCATGCGACCATTCTTTCTTATTTAATTTTGCAAGAGAAACAAACCCTGCAAGCGATAAAAGTGAACTGAAATACATGAACTCGGATGAGACAAAAGAATCAGTCGCCAGGGGAACCGGCTGTTTACAACCACAAAATGTTCACCTATTTCATCAAAATACTCGCAATTTCGAAATGAAAGCAATGTTCCACGGCCAAAATAAGAATTTTTATTCAATATTCCTTCCTTTGGTGCTTGTCTCGATTTCGTACGGCTATTCTTTCTGATTTAATTTTGTAAATGAAATAAACCCTGCAAGTGATAAAAGCTTTTCATGAATTTCTTATGGAACCAGTTTTAAACGTCTGGAATCGATACGAGGACGGTTAGGTGTATAAGAAGTAGCCTTTTTCTGTCCGGAGAAGACATTTAACAATCTGCAAAGTCTGAAAGTTGTGCGACATATAGTTCTCGAGTTTTAGGCTAACCTACACACACATACAAACTTTTTACTTTACTTTTTCTCGTATATATAAGAAGATAACTAGCAGGTCTGACTTACATCCTAAGGTATTATTGAAAAAATTTATGGAAGGCGAATTTTAAAGATAGAAGATGGATGAAGCTAATTCTCGCGAAGATGAATATTCTAATTTCGACCACTTTTTCAGCGCCAGGCTTTAATAAGTCTTTCCTTTTATTAGAAAATGATTAAATTTTTCGGCAGATGTCGAATTTGAGGAGGGCGACGTAATAAAGAAATCTCTCGAAATTAATATCTCAGGAAGTCGTGAGTGGAATGTCTTGTTCTAGCTAAGCCAAACGACCTTCGATCTTCGATTTTTCTTTGATTTTCCGGCGAAGATTACCATTATATCTTTCCGCCACCACGCGGAAAATTCCACCCTTGATTAGCCGTTTTCTTGCTAGAAACTGTGTACAATGCAACCCGACAATTGCTTCCTTAAGTTACAGTAATGAAATCCGTAATCCGATGTATATTTCTCTTCAGAAAAATGGGTCTGAAGAAAAGAGGTTATAAAAAAAGTAGGCTTTCGAAATGTGGGTGTGGCGTAGGGTGGAGTAAGTAAGATGGATTGATAGAGAAATGAATGCGGAAGTAATGGGGTTGGGGGAGGATGAACCAAAACATTAAGAACGGGATAAGTTATCATGAAGAGAGGAATGGACTGGGGGAGGGGAAATTGTAGGGAAAACGAACCAATGCAGAGGTAAAATACTCAATTACGAAGTAAATGCAATCTCGCCAACTTTACAAAGATTAAATAATATGTGTCCATCCTTAAAACTAAGATGTTATGAGTATGGGTGGAACTAAACTAAAATACTTATATATACATAAGTACCAGAAATGTAATAAACATCATGTCAAGCATACCAAAATAAAAATAATTAAATTTCCACGGAATTAATGCGAATTTTCCGAAAAAATTTTCGAAACTTCCGAGATAATACATTTCTGAACATTTTAAGACCTCGATTTCAAAATGAAGATCTACACTGACTCGTATTAAAAGTTTAGAAACACTCCGTAAGTCACATGTCGTCAGGCATAACTCGCAATTAGAGGCAAACGTGAAGATTACCAATTTCAGGAAATTGCCCTATGCGCATTTCGGAATTAAAGCTTCCATTCTCAAGGGATCCACTTTGGGAAAAATTGATGCAGATTAGCAGATTACCGATTTTCAAAACGGGATCTTTTTGTAAATCGAGAAATCGAGACGTGCCAAGAGAAGGGAAATTGAATGAAGAATCTTATTTTGGTCGTCGATTATTGTTTTCAGTTCAAAATTGCGAGAATTTTGATCAAACAAACAAAACTTTTCTAAACTTTTGAGGTTGTAAACAAACCGTCGCCTTGACGACGAATTCCGTTGATTAATCCCAGCTCGTGCATTCTCATATTTTCCCCGTTGAGAATCAACGGGCACTTAAGCTAGTCATTCATAAGTCGCTATGTTATCAGAGAATCGCTATCCTTTGCCATCTTTTGTGTTAATTTATATCTATTCACGAACATGTTTTCGAGCAGCTATTCCAAAATATTTCCTAGGACAAAACGCTCTCCTAAGTCTCTAATTTTATAGGAATACTAAGTTTATTTGTTGAGAAAAGATACGGTAATGACAACTTTATTGCAAAAGAGAAAGTCAACAAGACCAACTAGAACTTATTCCGTCAGTGGAGCGTCTGTTCAGATTATTTGTTTATTTTCCTCTAGAGTCGTAGTTAAGTAAACAACGGCGTTGGCGACCAAACTTCTTATAGCCCCAGGCATACAAGCGTGTCGATATTAATTTTATTATGGCTGGGTAGTTTAACGCCGAAACCAATAATCTCCAGAATAAATAGTGTGTGGAAAAGTACATATCTTTCCTTCCTTCACAAAGTAATTTGATTTCCACGATATCTCAACGGGTTCCATGGACTTTAACAATTCTCACATTTCATTTTTCACTTCATTTCCTTCTATAATTATACTATTCATGGATCTAATGATCTCTAGTTCGACTCCAAATGCGTCAATATGCCCCCGTAAGAACAGCATTCACTTTTATCGCAATATGGCTTCCTTTTCTTGCTGAATTAAGTTAGAAGGAACTATTGTACCAACTAGAGAAAAGTGCAGCAGGAGAGAAGTCAAATATTTACTACAGTTGTGGGTTTAAGTTCCAAATCGATTACGTTTAAGTTCCAAATCGATTAAATCAAAAACGTTGATGTATTTATGATTTTAAGAACACAACCTACAGTAATAGTGCAACCCGAAAAATCTGTGGTCGAGCAATTAAAAACATTGGTTTTATAAAGCGTATTGTGGGTAGATGTGATGAAAAGGTTAGAAAGCGGCGTTTGGCCAGGCCCCATCTGGAATATGCGGCGAGTAGATGGAATCCACCAGATGAAACGTAATTTGTAAACTGTAGCGATAGACGATACCATTTGTTAAAAAGTGGCACGATAAAAAAGCAAGCGTTACGCAGATTCTCTCAGAAGTAAGATAGGAATTCTCGAAAGAGAGGAGATTAGAAACTAGGCTGCGATTGCTTACTAAATTCAGCGAAAGACGTAATCGGTATTTTGATACCCCCTGCAACTTCGTCCGACCTGATAGTGAGCGTAAATAAGAGAAACAGGTGCGAGGACAAGTCGTTTTAGGGACTCATTCTTTCCGCGAACGATACGCGACAACAATAAGCTAAAGAAGTAACTAGTACGCTTGGTGTTTACACCCCCTGCAACACGCCTAAAGACGGCAGGGTATTTACGTAGATTTGGATGTTATTCCCAAAAGATGCGAATGGAACTCCTCGGAATTTCGGAAAAATAGAAAAAGTAGTCAATATGTGTCGGTATTCGTTACGATAAATACACTGAAGACCGAAGTTCGGTGCTGACAATACGAACAACAATATAATACAATTATATTAACAATGAACAATACAGAAATGTAAACAATGAAACAGGACCACCAACACTTCTTCCTTAGTTTCAGAGGAAGCAATTGATGTTTGATGATGGCATAAACTTTCTATTACCTACTGAAGAAAAAGTTGTAAACGCTCATAGTTTAGTCAGATCTACCGACAAAATATGTTCATTCTGAAAATACAAAGGTGGTTTTTCTTGTTACATTTCTGCACCTTCCCGCAAATTTTCAGAAACGAATAGTGGATTACCAGAGTTTCTTCTTTACACCAAGCTTCCGATAGTACTATACTGTCTTCTATTTCCTTAGATCCTGTCTCTGCCAATCAAACTTAATAAATGATACAGACGCCGGCGTAACTTTGTGGTAGTTATTAATACAAAAAAACTACATGATAAGAAACGTTTATTAGAGCACAAGACAAGAATATAAATCACACTAACGGGTCTCATAGCAAAGCTACATCTTCAGGTATATTCCACCACTTCAGGTATATTCCACCACTTCAGATATATTCCACCTGAAGATGCGGCTTTGCTATGAAACCATGGTCGTGAGATTTGTATTCTTGTCTTGTGGTCTAGTAAATGTTTCTTATCATTGTGTTTTTTTTTCAAACTTAATAACCTTAATATATTTGTTGTTTGGTTTCCTTTCTTGATGTTCCTTCCTAAACTCTCTTCTCTCTATCTTTTTCCTATCATCTTTTCTATTATCTTTTTAATTATCTTTTCTCTAAAAGACGTACCTACCGTATTGTCACCTTTGCATCATTATTCTACACCTAGATTTTCCCCTTTTCTTTCGCCTTTCTTCTTTATGGAATTCCCCTCTCTTGGTCCCTTTATCCTACCTAAAGGGGTATTTACGGAAATAGTTCAAACTCACGCCAGATGATTGCAATGTCTTGTTTTTTTCTGTAAATTTCGGTTTTTTTGTACCTGTAGGGTGCATCGTTGCCCTAAGTTAGCTTTTCTTCTGCGTGATAAAATAAATGCGTAAAAATAGTAGAGCACCTATCAAATCCATTCTGGGAACACATGATGTAGGCAAATATACCCGCTGCTTTTGAATCTCACTAAGTAAGCAACTGAAAATACCAAAAATACAAAAAATATAATGACCGAGTCCAAAAACTCGACATCGGCTCCAGGAAGGTATAAAGGCGCTCCGTACTTTAGAAGCGGAACTCCCAGATGCTTCTGGATCCCGGAGCGGGAAGATGGCCATATAAATCGATTACGAAGACATGAATTGGCACATAATGAGGCAGGGGGCAACGTGCTATGTGTAGGAGCTGTCTGAATGCAGACTCCCTTCTGCTTAAGACACTCTCCAGAGGACAGCTGCTTCGGGTCGATACGCTTTCAAACAGCACATTGCTATAGCATTGCTCTACTCCGGAGCCATCGGTACTTGTTGCTCGGGTGGAAACCGCCAAACTCTTGCAAATTTGAGGTGAACTTCAAACCTCGGTCACG
Organism: Ladona fulva; assembly: GCA_000376725.2. Lineage (NCBI taxonomy): Eukaryota > Metazoa > Arthropoda > Insecta > Odonata > Libellulidae > Ladona > Ladona fulva. The sequence goes on from KZ308815.1 coordinate 47,398, forward strand.
CTTTAATCTTTCGCGTCCATATTGCATTCGATTCATAATCGCGAAAGTATCGATAAAATTAATGAATATTATGATTGTGTGGCTATGTGTTTACAAATATCCGCAGCGTAATCACACGCTTAATTAACTAATTTAATAATAACAAGAATAAGTCACAGTAAATAATAGATTATCATAGTTCCGTAATAATTCATTAAAAATATGCGAACTATTCAATTAATCAAGACGATGATTATTAATTTGAAAAACATTACTTTCTATTACCTTATCACTAGTTGATTTAAGCCATTAAATTGTCATCAAGATTTTTCAGGGTTTCTGGTATGACTTCCAGGCTACCTTGTACACAACCCGTTCCCTTAACGAGCAAAAAGAATGTTTAATTTGAGGTCATGCATTATTTTATAAGAGTTTATAGGAAACGTATACCAATATAATAATAATAACAACAAAAATAATAATAACTTTTTATAACTTAACAATAATAATAATCATTTCTATAATGGAAATAGGAAGCTAATCTCAATTGCATCCATTTTAATGAATACTGTTAACAATAACAAAGGATGAACACACACGACCATTCCCTAACCATAAAAATCCGACTAGTCGGGATACGAACCAGGGACCTTGGTGTTGGTGCTAACACGCTAACCACTCCCCCACCGCGGCCGGCAAAATTACAAAAAATTACAAGATTATATGAAGAGGAGGCGATTTTCTGAGATTCTTGCAATTGAAATTTGAGATGAACTAATCGCTGGGTCAAACTTCCGACCATGTCAGTATGTTTACTATCCAATATATATTTACATATTCTAAGTTTTTTAAAAGTTCTTTTTTAGGACCTAGGAGGCGATGAAAGTAAAAATATTTATTAGCGCAGATAGAAAAGAGAGAGATTCTGGAGTACGAATAGACTGTTAGTAATAATGAGGTGTACAAAGAAAATTGTGCTACGTTGGGCTTGGGCTACAGATAGGATTCGCATCTGTATTCTTTTTTAGGCCTATATTTGGTCGATTTTTTGTCTTTATTTTCAACTCCAGGTTTGAATTCTTTGTTTGCATATTTCTCATTTACATTCGAAAGTGTGGCTCCCTGTTTGCCAAGTGAGTAGCTGGTTCGTCTTTGATGAAAGTGGTCCCTAGTTCGATTCCCGGTGGGACCGCTTATTTACGAAACGACCTTAGCTCGATGCACTTTTAACAATACTACTTCCACTATATTCTGAAGTAAGCCGCAAGCTTGATTTCAAAATAATGGAATGACCAAATACTCTTTTTGTTGAGTTCGTTGCAATATCTACTGTTTTCTCAAGAGTCAAATAAGTCTAAATTAGTGTGGTTTTCATCAAGATGTATTACTCTTTTGAGAATCAACTGAGAGTACAGCTAATCAGATATAAATACGACTTCATTGATAGCACCGGCTGTCTTGATCGTTTAAAATTGAAGGATTTGTGAGCGAGCTGTGGGTAATTCTTTCGATTCTCATCACAATGAAATAACATTTTCTCTCAAAGGAATCCTCAGAAAGTCTCCATCTAATACTCACACGTAAAGGGAGTTAAGGTAAACTGATTTAGAAGTGTATTTCCGCTTGTACCTACATATTGCTTAGTGCCCATGAAACTTTAAAGTCGCCAAAGTGAAAATAAAATGCTGTGAATGACATTTACTCTAACGAAAAACCAATTACCGAGATTGATTCGTGAAATCGCACGTCGTAAATAAAATGGCCACCAAAGAACCTTGGCTATCGTTGTTTGAGATAATGCATATTTACATGGACATATGTTGTATATCATGCGTGCGCTTGTTATATGTGTTACCATGTTACTATGTTTTTATTTTTAGGCCATAATAAGGATGTTTGTCTCACTATCATCTTACTACTACATTCTTAGTTATTATTCTCGGTAGGTTTTTCCATCTTTGTGACAGTTTTCCAACTGCGGATACTATTTCCTAAGCTTCACTTAAATTTTTTAATTCACAAGTAAATTTTTTTCTATTTTATATTTATTAAAATTACCTATTAGCATTATGTATCACTTCCCACTTATGATCTGTTCCCAAAGAGGAACGAAGATGAAAAAGTCTGTCAGGACCGGAAGTCGAACCTGGATCTTCCACTTTCCGGGTGACTGCTCTAACCAGACTTTAGACCAGAGTCAAACTTTTCATGTCCGTCTCTCCTTGGGAATATTCCAAGGCGCACTTTTTAATGAGCTAAGTTACGTTGAACTCTTTTGCTTTATAACTTATGCCTAATTTACATTGACGATGAGCTTATTGGAAGAATTTAAAGTCTCAGTTTCCTCCAAAACTTAAGACTGTATTTATTTATCTGGTCCTTAAAACATTCGAAGCTCGATTCCCAGCCTTCATTTTGTGATAGAGAGTTTAAAAAGTCAGTTTTAGGAAACAGAGATGTTTGCACAGATAAATAAAGGCCTATACAAGGAAAGATCTATCAAATACGAGTCCAAACAGTTCGTTATGGCTGGAGAAGCACAAGAAAGCGAAATCCGAAACCGAGAATTCTATGCCTAGCGCCCTCCGTAACTTAAAGCTGATGTTTGTTGGGGATTGTTTAGAGAACGCTAAAGGTGTCTGCTCTTACTTCAGATGTGTACAGGGAAGGAAACAAACAGTTTGTTGCTCAAGGAATAGCGGCGTTAATGTTAGTTGCGATTCGAAGAGCAATGCAAATATCCCGATCGATTTTTATCACGCCATGTTTACGCAAGATAATAACAAAAATGTTCTCCCCAAGGTACATACATACACCCGTGTAGATGTCACGATTATGTTTTATTATTATTTTACTCTAATAAAAATTTCTTGCAAATAGATGTTCTTTGTGGTAACCAAGTAAGTTATTGGTCCATATATTCGCCAAAATTCTTCACAGGTCTAATGCTGTATTCAATCACCGTGAAATCAATCCTGTCTTTAATATGTTTTGCCAAAGATGGAATCACTACATTTCTGCAAAAAAATAAGCCGAATCAATCCCTATGCCAAAAAGATATTCCAGCTAGAGTTTTAAAAGAACTTGCAGAAAGCCAGAAGAACTTGAAGAAAATTATATTTCGCAAGGCAATATTTAAAGGCGGGATTCCAAAAGATTGGAAGTTAGGGAAGGTTACGTCTGTTTCATCTCTCCTTTGTATTAAGGACTCACAACCTGCGTCTGGGGGCCTTTTCGTAACGCTTGCTGTTTTACCATAAAATTCTTATATAAATGCATCGCCTTCCAATACACCAGGTTTGCAAGAATATATATTTTTCTCTGAATCACATCGATTGCCCCATATTCCAGATGGTACCTGTTCAAACGACTCATGCCAACAAAGTCATTGATCATATGTGGTGCGAAAGGTGAGACCTTGCACCCATACAAGTAATGCACACTAATGTCAATAAGACTACTTATATTGATTCATACATTCAATGCGGTCCTGCAACCATGTCCTACGAATGGAATATTTTTCATAGAGAAAAATGTATCTTTCAATAACTTTTGTCTCAGTTTTGTTCTCGGCTGTGATAATATGAAAGCTACTGAGGAATGAGTAATGCTGAATTATGACATTGATTAAGATTTCTCCTTTCTGTATGTTACGAAAGGTGTTACTTTGTCATTGTGCTTCACTTACGTGGACTAATCCCGTTTAAAGCATTCCGTCTCAGTGAAAAAAGCAAGGGCAAACTACCTCACTCCTCACCTTGCCTAGTAAGCCTCATTTCCCCCTCCTAGCTCTTCGCAGCTGATGGTAGAGGGAATGAGGTCCAAGCCCGCCTTCGGGCTAAATAATTTTCAGACAGACTCGAATACCTTTTTTTATATAATTAGATCTGTTTTCCTCGACAGAAACCTCACTTTATTTGCGTTGTGTAGAGCTTATTAATCTGTTTTCATAATTAGCGAGTTTAACTGTATTGTTATATATCAGCGGACATATTAATTCATTTTTCTAGTCTCTTCAGCTCCCTCTCCAAAGCTTTTCGTTGCTTGTGGTGGGGGATGAGATTCAAACCAGCCTTCAGGCTGAAGAGTATACAGACAGACATTCAATACTTCATAATACAATACTCCGTAGTGTTTGTGATCACGGAACTTACATTTGGAGAACGGCCTTTCATGAAGAAGATCCTGAAAATCATGTTAGGGCTTATTTTTGAGGAAACACGGTATTAGAAGCCCATTTCCTCGTTAATTAAATGTCAAGAGGTTCAAGTGATGGCAAAATGAATTTTCCCTTGGAATTAGTGATCATGGAATTGGTGGAAGTGTAAAACTTGCATCTTTTCTCCAGTCGCTTGTTACTGTTGACTTGTTAATCCGAGTTCTCATCTGCTAGCTATCGGTTGCTCAACCAAGAAGTGCCGGAAACGCTCCCCTTTCATTTCTTGCGAAGGAAGGTGGCTTGTTCCTCTTAGCCTCCTTTGTGCGGTTTTGGATAGTGGCGAACGTAACTTTGAAATGCTCGGCGCGAGAAAGAGAAAACTGAGGGAAACTTGCGTTGATTTAGAACTCAGTGCATTTCTTTGACCAGAAAATCAAGCCGAAGTCGGAAACTACTATTCAAAACTTCTCCAACGGATCGTTAATAATAAATCGAAGGCACTGAAAAAGTCTACAGGAAGAAAAAGGGATCAATTTCAGAGAGAAAAAACTACTCGTATCATTTTGCGAAATTTTGTAAATGTTGCACCATCGTCAATTTTGTTCATTTATTAATAGAGGTACAAGAACGTTTTTACCACTTGGAAACGCTCGTTTTATTCATTGAACATTCGCCTAAAGAAAAATTTCCAATGTGGTGCTGCGCTTTATTCCATTTCTAACACAGAATTCAATGCAAATTCTTTGTTCCATTTTTGCCGCAAGTCAAAAATCGCCGATCACAGTTAAACACGTGTAACCTTTTTGACTGCCAACGATAGATTAAGCTTTCAAAATGGCTGCCATTAACGGTGTAGATACGTTAGGGACGTGTACCAATAGTCAGAAAAAAATTTGGACAATTGGAATTATGCAGCCCTGGAAATTAAAAAATTCGGCGTATTTTTTATAACGCCTCGTATATTTACCTGGAGAACTTCTCGTTCCAATTCCGAAAATGTTTAAATTTTCAAAATGAAGCTTAAAAGATTGTTAAATTTAGATTGTTTGTATATATCATCCTCATTATTTTAAATCACTTTCATTATCATCAGTATATTACTGTGTTTCAGATTTTTATGCATAAAGTATAACATTAGGTATCAATAATTTCTAATTGTTTGTAACTGTGTTCTAGTCAGGTATTTGTACACAGATAGACTAGAAAAGATGTGTACTGTCCATGGGAGGTTTTTGAGGGGTTTCCCTCCCGTCTTTGAGCGGATACCAGACAAATTTTATTACTATTTCTCTTTCTCCCTCCCGTTGGTTACCAGCTGGCCCACCGACCAAAATGCAACTTAATGTTAAATAAATAAATATTGCTGACCGCAATTGGATATCAACCCCAAATAGGGTTTAAAAGTATCGAGGTTACGGGAGGTAAGTTGTAATTCTTTTTATAGTTACAGTTACAAACGTCACTGGGGACCAGGAGGATATATAAATATAAATCTCATTCAATCTTTATTACATTTAAGGTAGACGTTTGCCTGTCCGGTGAATGTTGGAATTTTTGCGTTTACGCTCAGAAACCCAGAGACAAATCCTGGCCACATCCCTGCTGACTGTATTTACCATCATATACTGGTATCTAAATACGATATATCTTTTTCAAACCTTCTTTGCCTACGATGTGGAAGAAAATATATCATCTGTTTGTTAAGGCTTTCACCTCGGAAAATCCGTAATCATTATTGATGTTTGTGCAAGAATAAGGAGTAAGTTTGGCACAAATAGGTGGGAGATAAAAGTCAGAGATTACGAGGTTATAAGGGTAACAAAAATTTTACGCGACAAATATTTAAAGGAGGTGTTCACACATGGAAAGGATGGATGATGACTGAAATTGTGTATGAAAAGTATGAGAGTGGTCCTAAAGGGAGAGGAAGACCGAGAAATGTATTGTTGAATTCAGTGAATGAGGTACTTAAGAGATTTATTTAGCTGAAATGACGATAGGGAATACTTAATGATGTAGAGTGTCATGTATGTAAAGATGGTGAATTACGGAAGGGTGACTTTAGGCGATTTTCGGCTTTCAATGAGAAATATCCCGGATTTGCGTGTGTTAGTTATACTTTCTCCCATTATCCTTAAGGTATACGTAATCTTTTCTTCGAAAAAATTTTGGATTCCAGTAATTTTTACTGGTTAGGCTCGTCTTTCTCTATTTCAGATCCAAGGAAATTACCTTCAAAAGGGAAATTGCTATATTCCCATGGCCCCTCAAGTAATTCTCTCAACTCATCAATTCCTAGAGATGATTTGACTCCCTTAGCGTCCGATTTGACCGCCAATGCCAGTGATTGCGATCCAATTTCTTGATTGCAAGGGAATCAATGATAATGATTATGGATCATGACACCTAAAGATCCAGTATTCGTCCCCAATTTGACAAACTGGTTGGGTTAACTCGTAAGCTCAATAAATCTTAAAGTAATTTAATATAAACGCAATAATTTAGTGACGTTGTTTTTTTATTTTATTTCGGTAAACAGTTACATTTAGCTATGGATTTATTATTGTGATAATTAGGGAACTGATAGCTCTATCTTTCTATATCGGAAAATTGATAACATACTACACCCTCATTTCAAGACAGTAAACATTTGAGGCAGAAAGACATTTCGTTACCTCAAGACTTTCTCTGTTTTTACAGTTTAGCAAAATCTGGGTCGCAAAACTTTGCAATTTGTGTTTATTTTCGAAATGTATTTATTTCTTTTCCATGATAAGATATTTACTTCCATGGTAACACTTATGCCAAGTTGTAATTGTTATCCCCAAAAATGGGTGAGCATGCTATCGTTATTACTGCTTTTTAGTAGTCAATTTAAAGGATTCTTAGAAGAGCATGAATTGCATGTAAAAGAGCTACTATATTATTAAAACATTTAAAATACATTATTCGTACATTAAAATGCTTCTAACTCAAATTTTACATAAAATATAAATAGCGCTGTAAATCTTAAAATAAAATGTTAAAAACGGTGCAATCATACCTACATGTGCAGGATTTTGATCAATTCTTGCCTATGTGACTTGATAGTGTTCAAATCTATTCGAGAAAATCAACCTTAATAGGTCATTAATAATTAAAATGCGTTTACAAATGATAATCGTATTTTAAATACTTATTGCGGTGGTAGTAGTAGTATTGCTAAAGGTGCTTCTACAACTGAGGTAATTTCGCACATATGGATCTCCACCGGGAACCGAACCCAAGACCGCTTTCGCCAAAAGCGAACGCTTTGCCCAATTGGATATCCAGAAAACCTTTCAATACTTGTTAAATTGTAAAAAGGTTCATGGCTCGACCCTTGCAGTGTGAATGTGCTCCCACAAGAAATACACAGAATTTATTTTCATCATTTGCAGGCTTTATTTATTTTGCAAAATTAAATTGGAAAGAATGGCCGTACGAAATCTCGTCAAGCATTAAAAGAAGGGAAATTAAATAAATATTATTATATTGTCGAAGTTTCGGTAATTTTGGGAAAACATAAGAAAATTTTGTGAAATATTCAGTTTGTAAACAAAGCGTCTCCCTGACAACGCTGCCCATTTATGAAACCGATCTCATGCCTTTTCCCATCAGAATTAGCTGGGAATTGTGGACCATATAAAGGTAATGGGAGGAATCAATGATACGAGAGTTATAAAAATAACTCACACTGCTCTTATTCGATGACTGCATGATTTGGTGGATTGCAAACAATTTTTGTTCTGTTTAATCACGGAGATGACTGAATAATTGGTGTGTAAAAATGGAATGGAGAAGTTAGTATTGTAATTATTAATTTTTATCCCTCCGTTGAGAATCAACGGGGTTTTCTGTTAGTATTAAAATATAGATATCTCCTAACTACAAAAATACACCGTTACAGCATAGTTATCTCTCAAGTAATACCTTTTCACATAACAACCACAAGTTTTTCGATATGTATTGAATTTATTTATGTACTTATGGTATATACTTCTTCGCTGAATAATAGTTGTGCAAATCTTCAATCACCTGACCGGAAGTAAACACTGTAAGAAATCGAACGGCAACAGAGCCGATGAGAGAAGCAAGGGAGAGAGTGTATTTGTCAGAAACCGCTCCTGTGACCCTCACCCGATCCCTAAGAATAAGCCGCTGGAGAGGGAAACAGTTCTTAATTGCCTCGAAAATCCTTAATTGGATTTCACCCCCAGCATTCGCGAAAATGAGTTCCTAAGAACACGAAAAAGGTTATTGAATACAATTTCCTCTTTCGACTTATAAAAATAGCCGACAAATGGAAATCTGTTACTTAATTTACGCCGTGGCTGAGAGCAGATGGGGAGAATGGTGGTGGGTATCAACAACGATTAAAAAAGAGGACCTCTTAAAAAGGCTAAAATGGCTATAAATAGAATTTTTCTTCCTCCCTCTTGGTTCTTTGGTGCCGAAAGTTGTATTTTTCGGAAGGAGCTTTTGAGGAAACAGAATGTTTGGAAGTGTGTGTTGGAATGGCAATTAGAGTGGATAATTTGTGGATTAGAAGGGAAGCGGTATTTCTAGATTTTAGGACAGTATCAAATGCTGTGTCCCTACCAATTCGAAGTTTGTGACAGCCACAACTGGCGAAAAAGTGCCTTTATTGTTAAGAACTTTTCTCGAAAATATTGGCTTGCGAGAAGTTGCGTTTGACGAAATTCTACCCGATAACGTACGAATCACATCAGGTGTTCCACAGGGAATAGTTCTAGAACCGATTTTGTTACTTTTCCGCATAAATGATCTAGTAATTAGTGTAAGGAGTAAGGTTGTATTATTTCCAATGATTCTTCCATATAAAGAGACGTTAGGTCCGAAAATAATAGCATTATTACACAAACCACCTAGGCGTTTTATGAATCTGTTGCATACATTGTGAGCTTAATTTTGATATTAAGTAGTACGAACATAGTCGTGAGAGTTATGCGTTCTATTAACTTTATCTGTGTCCCGTACAATGTTTCAGGATATCTTATAAGGTATATTTCGGGTTATCTTCTTCACCACACCCTAGTATAATAATAATAATAAAACCTTTGAGTTACGCTTAGCAGTAGTTTAGCCTTCTCTGCTTGAAAGCGTAAACGTAGGCATTTTTGACAACATTTTTCCCTGATGTACGAAATCAATAGTAAGATATGATCTGACATTTAGATTGCTTCGGGAAGAAATAAAATCAGATCAAGATGTGGGCTTCTCCAACTTACTTTAGTATGACAGCGTTTGTCAGCAAGAGGTGGTCTTTCATATCATCACATACTTTTGGCCCAAGATTATTCGTGGTGATTTCGTCGAAATGCCATTTAATAATAATAATAATAATAAAACGTTTTGTTTGGGCGAGATTGAGACTAGACAGTCTCTTCTTACATCTAACCCATTTCAAAGATCAGAGTCCGCGGTTTCATCCGAGAAAAGCATGAGGAGAGGCATCTGGAGGGAGGGGGTGAGTAAAAGAAGGAAACATTGAAGCCTTTCTGAGGGCGGAAGAAAGATACACCAGCAATCTATTTTGTTCGAGAAAAAAGTGGTGTATTATCGATCCCGAGAAGTCAGATGTCGGCGAAATAGATCGGAAGATACATTTGTACACATCACTCACACCATTTACTTTCGGGGTGAAAGCGTTATTTATCTTCTTAATTCTCAGTACTCTTCCATACAATCGTATCCTTGCTTACGTTTATCGTCATATCTTTTCAAATATTCCCCTTCGTTCTTTAATGTACATTTATTTGTATACATATCTTCTCTTCAACTCATTTGCAACATTCAACCGCCCATTCGATCTCAGTCTCCATTAAACACTTAACATCTCTAGGAAAGTCTTCTGCAGGTAGACCGTTCCATTTCTTCATTTATATAAGTCACTCTGTGTTTGTAATCATGCCTACCCAAGTAATCGGCCTCTTTAAATACATCCCCTATTTACTTAAACGCTGACATTCCCTTGTATGTTTTAAATAGCACACACATACCTTCCTTTTTTTATCCTTCTGGCTTCCAGACTGCCACTACCTAATTCTTTTTGCACCTGAGTGTCGCCGCTACGTTTTTCATTTCCACCTAACTCAAATTTATTCGCCCTTATATACCTGTTCTATTTTTTTGTGAATTTTGTTTGATGAGGCATTCACCGCATATGAGTAGAGAACTAACCAGTGGCATGTACTCAGTTTGTTTCACTTTCTTATTTTAATCGTTTATGAGATTTCAAAATTCAACATTTTAATGGCTTTTTCTATAAAATATCGCTGCATAATTCCTTGCCTCTTTCTTACTGGTTGGAATCAACTGTCAGTTCAGTCTTAAATAAAATCATTTTATATATTCTCCTCTGTTTCCCTGCCTGTCTATTCACAAATCTATATTTATGGGTAATTCCTCCGAGACCAATCCATCTATTTCAACCAAATATCACTTACTTGGACTCAATACGGAAAATAAGGCTGTAATGGTTTCTTACACGTAATAGTGTTGGGTTCGATTCACGAACATTTGGAATGGCTTCCTTAAGAAATGCGTTAAATTAGTTGTAATTTCTTTCAAGCGTTATTTGTTTAAAACAAATAAATTACAAGTACTGATGATACCAAATAAGGCATTAAAGGAAAGGAAATGAAATAAATAGGTATTTTTATTTTGGTCACGGAATTTCGTTTTCGATTCAAAATTGCAAAAATTTAGAAAAAATAACGAAAATTTTTTTTGTTATAAACAACCCGTTCCTTTAACGACCAAGTTGAATCTGAGCTCATAAATTTGCCGTTGAGAAAAATATATAAATATTGAAGGCCTTAATGTATACAATAATAGAAATATATATTTTAAAATAGTTAAGTTAAGCTCCTTCATGCTTAACAAGAGAATTTACCAATTATCGTATATATCAACCACTCATACAGCGCAGATTGGATTTGGTAGCCATGTGACTGTTTACCAACAAACCTCTCCCAGCGAATCTCATTTAAATACGATATGGAGATATAATGGGAAATTCCAGTAATTCCGACCAAATGAAACTATACTAGAACTAAAAGATAAGATGCGTGAACCGGAGATTTTCTCACCCAGTTCTCCCCACTAAAGAAATTTTTATTATATTCACCAGCTTTTGCATCAGATATTACACAGATATTTACTTTTCCACAGCAATTGCTGTAGGAAAGTAAATATCTGTATAATATCATGAATTTCCACAATATCACGGCCACCTCCGTAGATTTTATCTTGCATTAGAGTTTTAAGTCCATAGGTTGCAGGTGGCATCGTGTTGATGCTTGCGTTTCAAAAATCATCCCAAAATTTTCACTTTCCTTTTAAAGAGGATATTGAATGAAAATGGGCGGAGGAAGGAGGTTTTAAAGGAGAGGTTGTGAAGGGAAGTTATCAAGCTGAACGGAAAGAGTTTGAATAGAAGGAAGGGGGATGAATGGGGTTAAGGATTCCAAAATTGAAAGCACTACGAGGAATTCTGAGAGTTTATGATCAGATGACAAGTTCCAGGAGTATTAGAATTAGAGTCTGGAAAAGGTTTCTGCTCTCTTCTAGGAAGAAGTGAAAGTTAATTGTGTGGCAGCTGAAATCAATCCATAACATCCATTCCGTCCTTCTTTTCTGGCTGACCTCAAAGATGTGGTACAGCATTAAACGTAATCCCAATTAACTTAAATAATGCATAAATAAATTCCAAATTCTAATTTGCCGTTAGATAGCCGTAGTTCGTAAATTTGATGCTAGAGGGCAATAACGTTTGTATCTTACTTTGTAAGTACATCTTATTTTAGGTAGCTACTATATACGTTATGATTTGCGATTTTTTAACAACATTTTGCATCGATATAAATATTTTGCAGGATTTTCTTTGTGAAAATATTCCTTTAAATGATTTTATCAATTCCTAACTCCCTTTTAATTACGGTTATTGTCATCCCTGACTTTTAAGACTTTCATGAAGGGTGTCGTTATAGTGATTCAATCATTAGACAAATATTACAATGTAGTATATACAAAGCAGAACCCTTCACAGATTCAAAATTATTGTATTTTTGTCAGGATAAGTTACACATTCAGCAGCAGCATAGTAACGCTGTGCAATAGCGCTTTTATCTTTGAATTAATTGAGACACTATTAAGGCATTAAAGTGAAAATATTTCATTATTCTCTCCATGAAATTTAAGTTAAGTCATCAGTCCGAAGGCTGGTTCATTATTCAATCCTTTTACCATTAGATACCGTATGCTTTGGATAGGAAATTAATAGGTTTACAAACTTTCTAGTTTATCCTTGCTTCCTACTCTACGCCAAAAACAAATTTATCGATGAATTTTAAGACGCAACATAGCAGCGTCATAGCTTTCAAAATATCAAATTTAATATTAATGTGTTGAAGCGTGACTGCGAACTCAGCTCAACACACATCTTAAAAGAAAATAGTAGTAGTAGTGTTCAAAGTGCTTCGACAGATGAGGTCATTTCGCACGTAGGTCCCCACCGGGAATCGAACCCGGTACTGAATTCGAACGCGTTGCCCACTTGGCTCTCCGGGATCCCCATCATAAAAGAAAGAATACTTCGTAATTTCCACAGCAGATTTTAATTCTAGGTGGACCTTAAAGTGTCAACTCTTAAATTGCCAAATAAAAATCTTCTTAAAATTCTGGAAATTACCAAGTGTTTTCTCTTTTAAGACGTTTCAAAATATTATTAATATGTACTATAAACTCGAATTTACCACACTCTAATTTTACTTTGGTATAATCTCTCATTACTTATTTACTCTGTATCTTTATAGAAAATGGAATGCATTACATAAAATGTATCAAGATACGAAGACTACAAATAGGCAGAAGGCAAGGAGGTAGTCATTATTGACGGGGAAATATAAAATTAAAAAACCCTGCCTCGTATTCACCCTAGTCGGAAATTAATACCTTTCACTCAAAAAAAAAAATCTGTCGATATGGGCTCGAATGCTGTCGGATTGAAAATACCTAGCATAGTCCTGGACTTTGACGCGTTCCCCTTTGTTGATCTGCCATTACAATGGGACATGTTATACACTGTTTGAAAGAGCATCTCTTTGCCTTTAAAATGATATACATTAAGGGTCGACAGCGATCTTCTGCTTAATCTGAGTCGAAATAAACCACTTTTATGGAACAACGACCAGGTTCATAGGAATACCAAACTTTTAGCAGAAATGTGGTAGGTATATAGGTATTCTGTACAACGCGGATGAATTTCTGTTTCTTCTTGGGCGTTCCTATGAACAATTATATATAAATAGAGTTATTCCTAATATCGTTTCTTTATTAGGTATCATTTGAAAAAACCTTTTCTGAGAAGTAATGAAAATATGTTTTTTATTTAAGTACACTTTGCGTGTATAAAAAAGTCTAAAAATAGATAATAAATATCTTGAAGAGAAAATTGATATCTAACTAATTACAAGCTGAAGTTTAATCTTCATAAATTACAATTAGGTCAACTTATTGTAGACATTTAGCCGGAATTTACCAATGTTCACTCTAAGGCCTTGCATTATAATGGTTTGCTAGAGTTAAAGTGAAAATTATAATTTATCTCCTTCAAACATGACGAATTAGCATGGAATTCGCTGTAATCTTCACTTTAATTCTAACAAATTATCATAATCCTAGTCCCTAAAGTGAACTTTAAAGTCTATTTAAGTATACATTATAATACGTGACCTTAATTTTCATTTTACATAAAAGTATCATATCATAAATGTACCCTTCGCAAAAATATTCCCTGTCTCTCATGCGTACCAGCGCTTCAATTACTGTAATTTAGTATTCCCAATCAAGTGAATAGTTATGAAAAATTTTCCCGGCAGATGAGAACTCTTCAGCTCGATTTCATCGCTTGAATTTAGATGTGGAATATGCAGGTGGTTTGGAGAGAACGCGGCTTAACTCAATAAGGGAAATCAAACGTCAGCGACCAGCATTCCGATCAATGATGCCCTTTGAGGCTTACGAATTCAAACCGACGTAAAACAACTAAGAAAAAAGTTCCATGAAATGGGCGTCACCAAACAAGTTGATTGTGCCAACCTAAAATATCTAATTGAAACCTTCTCTGCCGAAAATGAAACAAATCATCGCTCCAAAGTCAGTTTTTGACTAATGTGAGGATGTATAGGAATTATTCCCTAACTGATGCATTTTAAATAGTGATTTTTAGGCAATTATTTAGGAGAAAATAAACATCTCTCCAATTAGAATTTCCTAGTTCGCATTATTACGACTTGGTCTGGGTTGGTTTTGTGTGATGTCATAAATTCTTTACTTTTTAGTAAATGTAGTTCAGATTGTTTCCTTTATTGTAATAAAATCATTAAAATTATTTATCATACTAGATCTCAGTGTATGTAAATGCTGTGTGATTGATTTCTTGGAAAGGAAAAATTTGCTTTAGAATCACCCCAATAAAATTAATGAAATAACCATTAATGTTATCGTTTCAGTTGAATATCTCGGAATCCCTCTTACAGATAACTTAAACTGGAGCACTTATATCCGAAAGATCTGCGGTAAAGTGACTAAAAAGCTCGGTTTTATAAAGCGGATTGTAGGTAGATACGACAAAAATGTTAGAGAATTATGTGAATACACCTTGTTCAGGCCCCATCTGGAATATTCGGCAAGTAAAAGGGATCCAGCAGATGAAACGTGCTACGATAGAAAAGCAAGCGTTACGCAAATGTTCTCAGGCGCAGGTTGGGTTGAAAGATAGGAGATTAGCAGCTAGGGTTCGATTTATAAATTCATAGAACGTATATTTGCGGAAGACGTAATCGGTATTGTGCGACCCCCTTCTGCTACTTCGGCCGATCCGACAGTGAGCGTAAAATAAGAGAAATAGATGCGAGGACGAGTCGTTTTAGGGACTCATTCTTTCCACGAGCGATACGCGACAGCAATAAGCTGAAGAGGTAACTCGAACGCTTACTATTCACACCCCCTGCCACACGCCAAAAGGCGACTTGCAGGGTATCTATGTAAAAGTAGATCATAATTAGTTCGGGGATTGGGTGACTTAACGCCTTTTAGGTACTTCACAACATCCAAAATTTAACTTACCGAAACTAGCATCTTTAATGTCGATAAATTTAGCAAACTGAAATAGTAGGTAAACGGATTTACCTTGACCTCATTCTCTAAATTTCACATATACATGAAATTGCATCGCCTCACCTTCGAACTAATCGGTTTTTAAATTCGAGTATTTTTGTATCATTTTTGTCATATTTAGAATATTTGTGCTCCTATTTAAGTTATTATTCATGCTATACTATATGATTCTGAAACCTAATCTAACTCTCAAATCTTAAAATAAAATAATAAAAATGCATAAATTTTGGTAAGGGGACACTAACTTTAATTTAAAGAGAATTAGGGCGCGATTAAATCACACAAGCGGAACGTATCCTTGGAAGCACTCCTGCAAAGTGGAGATAATTTCAGAGGAAGTCTGACCTTAGGGAAATTTTGGATGGAATCGACTTGCATGGTTTGATACGATAAAATGGCCCGTCTCCTTAGAGACCAATGAGGAGGGGTGTGTACCCGCGCCTTACACGACGAATTGTTTTGTCTTTATCCTCGTCGTCTTTTTTATGTGGAAATAATGAGATGTTAAGGAGATGTGGTCACAGTGACTTTTCGGTAAGGGAACTAATATTTAGCTAGTGTTCAGTAAGTATTATAATTGCTCCAAACAAGTAAGATAGAAGCAGGAAAGTTAACAGTAACCTTGATCTAAGAGAAGAAAATCTAACATCTCTTAACTTGGCTTCGTAAATAGAAGATCATTCAATTTCCTCGTAACACACAACATTTAGCTTTTCCGCTGAAATTTTTAAAAATGTACATAAAACCGCACACAAAGCAAAATGAAATTCGTTAGAATCTTTTACTTATAACTAGAAATTTGGTTTTCCCGTGTGTAGTATGTATTATTATTTATTATTATTATTTAATATAGCCCCAAAGTCATGGAAATGATAACCTGATCTTGGCCATTATAGAGCCATTTATGGGTTAAGGAAATTATTTTGAAGACACAAGTGCCGGGATATTCAACCTGGTGCCAGAAGCGACCTTCCACAGTGTACGCCAAGCTTCGATAAAAAGATTTTTTTTATTTGCTACAACAGTATTTCTTAGGAATACAAGTGGGGATAGAGTGGAGGTTCGGCGGGGAAGGGGAGGGGGTCAGACACCCCCCCCTCCCTAGTCGATTAATTTTGCTTATCGTTTGCGGAAAAAATTAATTTTTGAAACGACTTGTTCAAATATCTATTTCTCTGATTTTTCTCTCGGAATCAGAACGGCCTAAGTAACTAGGAGGACGCATAATATCGGCTACATCTTATAAGAATGTTACTTCTCTGAACGTATTAAGTAAATCAATTAAATCTTCTATCTTCTAGAGATTCCCATCCTGCGTCCTGAAGCCTTTGAGTAACACTCACTGATTTTTCGTAACAATTTTTTACAAAACGACTCGCCCTTCGCTGTACTTTTTCTAATTCTTAAAAATAACACTTTTAGGACCACACACTACAAGTGTACTGAAGGTGAGGACTGACCAACGCAACGTAACATTGCTCACGACTTTTGTCTTCGCTCTAACCGACTTTTCTCTTCACGAATCCGAATTTCTCGACTGCTCGCCCACTTGTATATAACAGCAGCTTAATTGATATCAGATAGTGAAATTTAAATCGGTTTAAGATTCATCGCTTCATAGTGATAGAAGGTAATTCAGTCTTCAATAAATGCTTCCCATCTTGGTCTCATGGAGCATTTTAGGGAAGTCTAACCTTCCTCCAACCCAACCCAACTAAATAACAGACGCTTCCGTTTCCATAGAAACGCCACAGTCACGCTATATCGTAAGGTACTGATCTTGTTCTGGATTTTGTGCATGGGATTTTAACAGAGCCAATGGAACGGAAAATAAGAACCCCAAATATTCTTTCAGTGCGAGAAGTGTTTTGATTCCTCAAAAACTCACGGTGTCGAAAGGTAGGATAGAGATTTAAAGTGCTCCTCAAGCCGTAAGGAGCTGTCCCATGGCTCACACGGTGAAGAAATCGCGAAAACCGTCATTTTGGGAAAAGTTGCTGCTCTGAGAAGTCTTTTCCCCCACGGCTTAAGGAGAGTTTCAAATTTCTATTTAATAACAGCCGCGCAGTCTCCTCTCTTACATTGAAAGGTACCCCTCTGAGATGCGAAGGCTAATTAGCAGCGAAATGATCCTTTCCCGAAATTTGAGCCTAAATAATTTTTGATTGAAAGGAACTGCCCGTTGATTCTCAACGAGGGAAGAGAACAGCCTGCTCTACAAAAATCTTGTTTTTAATGAATGTAAAACTTTAGTCATACGTAGGAGATGTTTGAGGAATTTCTTCATGATTCACAACATCGAGCTGTTATCTTAATATCACATAAAATTTCTGATTGAGAAATGCACCATTCACTGCTATGGAATAGGTGTACATTAATCCTATAAAATATTTTACGATCTAGCCATTGAGGTATTTTAAAAATTTGCAATGGAAATTGCCTACTCTTGGGTACTTTTCTGTTTGGTATGTGTTATGTTTTGCGCGAACTCGAATAAAAACAAGTTACGTATATTAATAATCTAATATTATTAAATGAATCCTTTTAATTCTTTGTAAAAAATAATTTAGATAACAAATAACAGCTTAACTGTTTTAGAAAAACTGAATTTCAATATTCAACATGTAGTCGAATTTCCAGAAGATCTTTCAGAATCTGATCGAACAGGTATTTCCCTTATTAATTATACCGACGTAAGTACCCTTATATATATGAGCATCATATAATGAACGGTCTGCTCCATATTGACGCTAGTTCCTTTCATTCGCGTACAAATTCAAAGTTTTATGTGAGTAATTACTCAACGGATCTATGGATTTGTGTGAAAGAAGGGCTGTTAAGAGTTGGAATACAAAACTTGGCAAAAGCTGTGCGCTTTCTTACCATGTAACTTTCTTCATCGGAATGTCACATTTACTACCTCTGATTTGGCTTAATGGTAGTACCACGAGCAAGCTCTTTTATACAGTTGGTGTTAGTGTGTCAACAAAGATCGGTCATATAAGTAATGCAGAAAATGGCAACAGAAACTCACTTCGTTTTGTGATTTTAATATATTTGACGTTTGTGCATTTCAAGTGCACAAAAATTGACGGAATTTCCATAAATAATTACTTAGCAACAGCATTGCAGCTTTAGTGACTCACGCGATCCAACTGATTTCTAGTGATTTTTGGAGGGGTACAACAGAACTGTATCTAATTTTTTTTAATTGTCTACTGTTAAAATTCATTGACTACAATATCTCCTCTACCATGTTTCATTCCTTGTGTGATTATTTATCATATAATTATAGGAAAATTGCGAGAAAATAAACGGGAACTAGTGTCCTAAATCGACTTCAATCTTAAAGACGAATTCATTTAGTCAAGGATGAAGGTTGGCGAAACTTCAAGCAGCTGTAAATTAAATTAAGCCTGCAAGCAATAAACATTAATCTTGCATGTATATTATATGGAAACGCTTTGAGTCGTCTGGGATCCAACTGAAGACCATTAGACTTATGAAAAGCAGCTCTGTAAGGGAAATATTTAATCATGCTTAAAGCTTAAAAGTTTGGCAAAGTAGCGTTCTCAGTTTTACGCGAATGACTTCACATACATATGTACACACTCTATTTTAATTATTGTCACTCTCGTGTGCGCAGTGCCATCTCTTGACGGAAAGGTCGTAAGAAGTTTGGTCGTCAACGCTATTGTTTACTTAACAACGATTGTAGAGGAAAACAAAATAATTAACTAAACTTCCCTGACGAAACACATTTAAGATGGTCTTATGTGCTTTATATTTTGCAAGTAAGTTCCTGTTACAGTATAATGGTGCCGTATGTATATCTGAATCACATTTATTTAGTGAATGTTTTATTTATGCTGTAATATTGATTTTAATTATTAAGTTAACGTAAACTTATATACTTAACTTCAGTCAATCATGTTTCCAAAATCAGAACGGGTTTTGCATTAGGTACACACTAGAAGGCTCATGGTGTACGTGCGTTGGTTAATTTGTTACATTATTGCGTAATTTATGGAGTGACAGCTTCTTAAAGAGATTCTGATGTTTTACCAAATGACCTGAGCATCAATAACCCCTAAAACCGTGCAAAATTACTCTCTCAATCTCTTTCTCATGTCGTCAGATAAAGTGAAAAATTTTTCCGTAGTCCATCGAAGAAAAGCGATTTTCGCACAAGCGCTTTCATATATAATGATTAAAAAAGCAATTTTGATGCTCTCAAATCGATACTCGGCAAATTAATGGGAACTTTGGGCAGGAGAAGGACCTCTTTGGAATGAATCAGTGTCAGTGATTACGATGAAAAGACTTTTGTATAAGGCAACGATGATCCCAATTAATCTTATCCTCCCATATGAAGCAACTTATTCAGCTAAAACTTTGTCATGTGATTTGAGATACTGTAGAAACCGGTTAATACCGAAACTGGTAATACGGAATTTAATACGGCTAACACGAGGTGCAACATTGGTCTGTTCGGTCTCCTATAATTTAAGATGTACTTTATTCACATTAATTTATGCATACATTTCAATATATTATCTACATTTTAATGTGTATATTTTTTATTGTTCCTTTAACGTGAAACTGTTAGCACCGAACAATGGTTGACACGAAAACATTTTATGGCCCGCAGGGAAAATATCGCCACAAAATTCTTCAGAGGAAGAATTCTTCAGAACTGGCATTTACGGTAGGGTTTCTGTCATAATAGAAATATATTATTATTATTAATTTATTATTGTTCTTGTTATCATGAAAACAATAATTAATAAGTATTATTTTGAAATGATTATTATTTTATCCAATTATAATCGGGTAAAATGAAATTCACTACGCGAAAATTCCACTAATATCACCCTGTCGTATTCTAAATTGCTTTTAAATTGTGTTTATAAATTTCACAGTTATTATAAACAGCGTAGTTTGCGTTATAAAATACATATTTAGAGATAACCGATTAAAAGATAATTCATTTAATAAATGTAAACTGATGATGTTGGTCAATTTTAGAGACGATGAATTGCTACTTCGAGTACCTATGGAATTCGAAGCGGAAAAGAAAGCAATTCGGTTAACCGAAAATCGCTTAACCCGAAATTCTGTTAACGCGAAATCCGGTTAACGCGAAATGTATAGGTAGGTCCTCTAACTTTCATGTTAAACGATCTTCACTGTTTTTTTCTATTTGCCAATCAATCAGAGGCGATTCGTATCTGTGTTTTCGCCTTTAATCTGTTCTCATTCTTCGGAATGCGTTGATGTTTTAACTCGAAACGAGAGTTTTCGATGAATTGGTGATATTCAGTCAATAAATCGGCTTTTTCAAGCATTGGAGTGGAGGAGGACTATTAACCCATTCGCTAAAGAACGCCCGAGTTTAATCAACTTGGCTGGATGTTGACAAACGCCCGCGTGGGTGGATTCCGGACCGGAATCGACGTGGAAAAAGGGGAAACGGACGCTTTAAACTTCACCTACAAGCCGCAGCACTAGCAACGGTCTACCTCCCATTGGTTGAACTGAAAGAAATTTCATATTCGTTCAATACTTTAGAATAAAATAATTCTTTTTGTAACCTTTGTAAGCTTTATAAGGTAAAACTAAATACAAAGTATATTACCAATTTAATCGAAATAAAAATGTACTCGATACTTTAATCTATGTTTCAATTAAGTTTCCGTTGTTTTTCGGTCTGTTTGTCTGGAAATCTACATTTCCTCATAAAGGACACGGAAAAGAACACTTTTACCGTTACCACAATAATTTCATTACGACCATTGTTTCGAAACCATGGTCGTATAATAAAATTATTGTGGCAACGGTAGAAGTGTTCTTTTCCTCATTCTTCATAATGAAGAGTTACCACAAATTCGAGGCAGAATTTATAACTTCAAGTACATTTCCTCCTAAAATATCCCATCGGAACCAAATGACGCGTCCTTGACCAATACCGTACGGAAAATAGGATTACGTACGCGTAGCAGTACCGGGTTCGACTCCAAAACGTTTGAAATCCTGGACGTGCAAAATCGAGAGCAGTACAATAGGAAGGAAAATTCAATAGAAATTCTTATTTTTGTAACTGAATATTGTAAAACATCGATTCTTGGTATGATATATCGAAGAAGTAATATCAATAAAAATTCCAGTTGCTGGAACAAGTTAGTGAATATTTATGTTGTTACCTATGAAATTCCGGTTGTTACAAAAATTTTACAACACCATAGCTATTCCGGAGTAAATCAGTTTCAATTAATTAATAAAATTAATTATATTAATGGGAAAAATGACGGTCGACTCGGCAAATAGCGAAAAGAGTTATATATTACCGATAAATTTTTTAAAATGCCACAAAGCAATGTCACTATCGAGCGAAAACTACAAACATTGCTGTTCTAGACGTCGAATAAGCCCCATATGAAGGAAATCCTCTCCTGTTTACGTATTTTAATAAAATAAACAGTAATTTGGAAAATCGTGTGTATCTTATGGAAAATTATATTTGACTTCCAGGATAGAGCCCGCATTTTCTTCAGACTTCATCAGTAGATTTCTACAATGAATATACAATACCAAGCATAAAAATCGATCACAGCCAACTGCACAGAAAATGCTACCGTAATTTTTGACATCATGAACAGCTAGTGATAATAATAGATCCAGGTTAAAGAAGAACACTTCGTAGTTTTGTAGCGAGATATTTTTATTCGACCGGTTCAACGCGTCAGTCTAAAGGTGAGTCTTCAGGTGACCGATTTCATCGATTTTCAGGTGAATATTACAGAAAATGTCTCTTAAATGTGGTCTGGGAGGGGGAATTGGGAGGATTAGGTTTAGTGAAGGGACGGAAGTGATTTAAGGAGGGAACAATATCACAGGTAGGGAAGAGGATTAGAGATGGTCGTTGCCAAGGAATTGATTTTTATTGTTTGCAATACAATTTCGTGGGCGTCAGGAGGGGTCTATTCTCTCTACGCAGCTACCGAGGTTGGAAATCGCTTCTGTGGTCGTTAACATGGTCCGCGAAGGCAGAACCTTCACCCTAGAGCGTAGGCAGCCCTTATGCTCGGATATCCTTGTCTTCACACTCCTCCCAGTTGGCGGAACCGGTAGGATAGAAATTCTTGTGGAAGATGCCGCGTCTTTTTCTTTAAGGTTGTTCATTCCTCAAAGTTCCACTTGAAGGTGTAAAATGCATGTGCTCATTTGCATATCAAACTTACAGAAAACGGCACAACAAGGGGGTCTATCACTTCTATACCTCGCTCTATTCAACTCTTTCCATATTTTCAATGATACAATCACTATTTACCATCTGCATTCACTTATTTCCTTTTTGCTGGCGAAATTGTTATGAAAACGCATCTGAATCGTCGTGATTTAAATTTATACCCCGCTAGCCGCAAGTGGCGTATGGCAGGGGGTGTATTAGCACCTTGCCTGATCTACCCTATTAACTTCTCTGATGCTACACGGAAAGAACGACCAGAAGACAACCTGACCCCATATTCAGAGTAATTTGAAGTGAATGAGTACAATTTTGGGCTTTTATATCGGATAGTTGGGATTAATTCGCTACGCATCTCCCGGCGGGCTACCGGTTAGCCAAGTGGGCGCTTTTGACTTCGGTGAAAGCGGTCCCGGGTTCGATTCCCGTTGGGAGGTTACGAGCGAAATGACCTAAGCAATCGAAGCCTTTTTAGCAATACTACTAACACCACCTCATGGCGTTGGTCTCAGGTTCCCTTTCGTTTTTCTGGATAAATATTTGCTGTATACTGTTAAAACATTAACCCAAAGAGGCACTCCCAGTGTTTCGCTGAGAATTTACAAATGTTAAACGAAACTCAATCCTTAATATTAACGAAATTCTCATCTCAAATTCTCTCACTTAGACAATACCAGGTACTGGTAAATTGAGGAATAGTATTTCCCAGAATAATTCTATCCTACCTCATTTCATTCCACCTTCTTTTAGTAGTCTCATTTCGTATTAGAGCGATGACGTCGCCTCAGGGCGGTCACGGAACTGTGGCAAACGCTGGTAAGGTCATGCGTTCGCACCTAAGGGACGTGTTATAAAGGCCACAGTTTTAGATGAGTGTATTGTGATCGAAAAACGGGATTTGGCGTTCGTCGCTTGAGGTCCCGCTATTGATTAGATTCCCACGCAGAGCGCGGATTCTCCGAAGCGATCCAAGATCAGTTCTTCCTCTAATCGGATTCCTCGGCGCTTGATTCGATGAAATCTCTACCTAAGACCTTAAGATCGCGGCGCCGAATGTTTCTGGAATATCTAAGCAGCCCAACTCGAAATGCCATCCGGAGACTTCGTTCCCTTGTCCCCAAGCGATCTTAAGCCCGAGTCATGGTTGCATTTAAAATCTCGCGTATTAATGTGTTATTATTACTATTATTTTACTCTAACGGCGAGATTAGGCCAAAATTACCTCTCTACCACCTAACCTCTGGAGATCTTACATTATAATAATAGCCAAAAATAATTTACTACGATTAAATAAAATCTTGAAAAATAAATCAATACATGCAAACAAACCTGCAAACATAAATACAAAATAATTGGAACGAACAGTAGATTCTAAATAATAAACACTCTAGCTGATAAATAAAAGGTGCTCAGGCGATGCAACATGATAATAATACACTAATAATATCACACTAATAGTAGGTAGTAATAATAATAATATTAGCTTCAAAAACTCAACAATCCAGGTCCGAATCTGAGAATTCGAATCCGAGACCTTGGGGTTAGAGTGACGCTAACGGCCACAGCCGATAAAATCTGAAAACAAATAAACACTTACCTCTAGAAAGATTAATCACTACATCCAAACAAACTAGCTAACATAGATACAAACTATTGATACAAACACTAGATGCAAAGTAATAGACAGTCTAGTTAAATAAATACAAACTTACATAAACTAGATATAAGTAAATATAAAAAAGAAAGATTGGAGCTATGTAGAAAAACCCACGATGAAAAAAAATCCCATTGAGAAAAACCCACGATGCGGGAAAACTCCCACACAAGAAGTTGGGGGAAAAAAATCCGCGAAAACACAGGAAACAAATACACTATCACTAGTGGGGGATGCATGCCCTATCCCAAATCCATCATTTATCTCTATTCAGAAAGGTTTATGACTGAAGGAAAGAAAGAACAATTTAATATCAGAAGTTCTGCCCTCGACTTGGTGAATAATGGTAACACGAGATTTCACCTCATTCAAATTCCCCTACTCCCTGCAACATCTCACTCTACAAAGGTCTACATCCCTCTCTCTTTGCCTCCATCTCTGCCTCGCTTCCTCATATATGAATATGGCGTGAATAAGTTGAAATCCTAAGGCCTGGCATTGTAATGTATACTAAAATGTACTCTAACCGAAGTTCAATTTAGGGGCCGATGTTTTAATGTGTATTTTGCTCACCTCTTATTCATATACATGAAAGTTTTCCAAAAACCTTGTTTGAATAGTTTTTTCAACGAGTAATACAATATTTATCGCGATGATATTGAGGATTTCTCGTTTTACTCTTTAGTTCGTATTCGTTTTCACTGTCAATAATCTAACAATACCCCCACGCGTCGCTATAAACAAGATCCGTCGCTATAAACAAAATAAACAGTGATGCGCGAAGACAAATGTTTTGTTAGAGTTAAACGAAATTCATAATCGATCTCTTACATATATGATGGATTATGGATAATTATGGAGATTAATTATAATCTTCACTTTAACTCAAATAAAATATTTTAATACGTGGCCCTAGTAAAGTGAATTTTATTTAAAGTCCATTTTAAATACACATAATAACACAGGGACGAAGTGTATTTTATTAAATCGGAACAATGTACAAGGTTATCTTAATTTTTTGCACGATTTACAAAAATAATAATCACTGCCCTGATAATATCTCATCGAAAGTCTTTAACTCCCTGTAGAAATGCATTGAGGAAACAACTCCAAAATAATTTTCTGAACGTTACGATAGTATATAGATAGGTATATCAAATAATCCTAATTAAGGGTGAAATAATAATGAATCATTGAAGAAAGTAATTTAGAAGCTAGGTTGCGATTGCTTCATAAATTCGGAGAAAGTACATTTGCGGAAGACGGAACTGGTATTATGCTCCTCCTACTACATCGGCCAATCCGACAGTGAGCGTAAAATAAGAGAAATAAATGTGAGGAAAAGTCGTTTTAGGGACTCGTTCTTTCCTCAAACGGTACGCGACCACAATAAGCTAAGGGAGTGACTTAAAAGCTCGGTTTTTACAGGGTATTAATTTAGATGCAGATTAAATTATAGGATTCACAAGATGGTCTGGGTAACTATTGAAATTTTTATTGTTGCTTAAGAATAATGGTCCTACAAAATTGCGCCAAAAGAATATAAGAAGGAATGAGAAGAAATAAGAATTTATTTGAATAAATATCCTTTTTTCTCGTAGAATTTTGATTTTTATTCGAAATTGCGAGAATTTTGAAAAAATAAATAAAAATTTGTATAATTTTGCGATTATAAACAACCTGTCTCCTACACGACCAATGTGGTTGTTGAATCCGAGATCATGCATTTTCCAGAAGGGATTCGTTGAGAGTTTTGGCCCATCTCAAAATAATGGTAAAAAGAAGTTAGTCTTTCTGAAGTGGAGGCAATTTTCAGTGAGTCTAGCATTTGCCATTATGATGAAAAATTTGCAGGGACAAACTTGCTACCATTTGCGAATCGGACTGTTTTCCCCATTGAACCCTAAGGCATTGCACTATCACAATCAAGGGTTTGATAAAACATCAAATTATTTATCAGTGCTAGCGGAGAGGAATGGGAGTTAAACGGATTTTTGGAGAAACGTTTGGAGGAAAAACGGATTTTTAGCTGGGATGAGGTGGGCAAAGAATATCAAGTTCTGTGGATTTACATATTTATAGTGAAGATACGTGTTCACTCATGGATTTGCATCTGTTTAAATCGTTTGTTTCCATATTCCACATGTACTTTCTAAAGTAATATCTCAACGTGTTTTCAAAATAATGAATCAACTAAATATTCGTGTTTATTTCCGCGTCTCTTTTGTTTAACTGATTGTTCATTGTTTTCTTGAGTTTCCAGTAAGTCTCAGTAAGTTTGTTATCTTAGTGGCATTGCGAGGGGGGTTCTGGGTGCTACCTTCCCTCCCCCCCCCCCNGAAGCCAGTATAGGTTTTATAATATCGTAAATTGTAATTTAGGTAATTGTAGTTTAAATATTTAAAGTTGCACAAGCCAATGGTGATTCGCAGAAAATCTATGTAAATATAAATCTGATTCCATTATTTTTAAATTTAAGATAAAATGTAATGGAATTTACGATAGGAGTAACGAATGATGGAATGTATATGAAGAAATCTAGGCTATTTTACGTTGTCTTGGATACATCTCTGTTTATTTATCACTTTTTATTTACACGTTGAGAACCCACGACCTGTTCAGCTAGCAGTAAACAAATATGTGATATTTCTAGAACGGGTGCGTAAAGAGTACTCAACGTGTCTCGCTAAAAGATCCTCCAGTGCTGGATGTGACAGAGTAAACTTCTAATCTCCGGCTTTACTTCCTTTCAGCACTCTCACCACCCGACCAACTTTTTCTCTTCCATTTCAACTTCTTCGATCGAAATATTACTTTTTGTCGCTTTAGGACCCGTGTTTCAGGGATAGAGCTACCAAATTGCAATTGACAGGTGGTACTACAGTCGCTCGATGGATGAAAAAAAATCGTCACCTCGAAAAACGGAAATCCACTGAAACTTTTACCCTCAATTTGCGGGATAAGATTGTGTAAATGCTCCATCTGAATTTTAGCCGAGGAATTAAATGTCGGTGGTACAAAAAGAAGAATTATTAAAGTATAAAAACCAATTCTGTCACGTACGAAGCGAGGCAAGTTTCTTTGCTCAAGGAAACCTAATTTTTTGTGACTGAAGACGGCAGATGGAACTACGTTGTTCCGAAAAGACATTGTAAATTAGGAAGAGGACCGAACTTTTTGACCCCGGAGACGAAGTGGAGAAGTTCAATTTTTGTGCTGAAAAATTCACACAATCTGTCACACAAGAAAATTACATAAAAATTAAATGATTAGCGTTAAAGCATCAATGTTTTACGTTGTATCACTAACATCCAAGTTCTCTCTTTTAAGAAAGTGAGAAATACCCCTGAGAACACAGCTTCAGAGTCTTAGCTTATGTTACCACATTTCAAGATATCCTTTTG
This sequence comes from Ladona fulva, assembly GCA_000376725.2. Lineage (NCBI taxonomy): Eukaryota > Metazoa > Arthropoda > Insecta > Odonata > Libellulidae > Ladona > Ladona fulva. Next base: position 75,063 of record KZ308815.1, read on the forward strand.
ATTTCGTGCGTCATAATAAATGCCTAGGAGGTACACTCAGCAGTGGTTTATCGTTCAAGGAACATATTCGAGATTATATTGGAAAGGCGAATAGAATACAAAGATTAACAAATAGAACCCTGAGGGGATGCAGTAAAATAAGCTGCTTATTATTTTACTGCATAATTTTACCTAGTCTCGAATACCGCTGCGCGATTTGGGATCTATACGAAGAATGGACAGTCTCAGATTCAGAGATGGGCCAACGTAGAGAATTCGTCAGTGGAGATTTAAGATTCGAAAGTAGCATTACGGCTATGGTAAAATCCCTCGGGTGGAATTCGGTGAGAAGATTAGATTACCTACGGAAGCTTTTCGAATAATTCATCAGTTAGGTGAGGTTGAAGACATGGTAATTCCAGTAAAAAACCGGCGCGATCTCCGAGAGGCATCTACAAAAAGTTACAAGGAATGGATCTCCAAAAGAGATAGTTACTTCTGATGGTCCTTTCCTCGTGGCATCAGAGATATACAATGCAATACATCCCCTGCCATACGCTACTTGCGGTTCGCTAGGTAAAAATCTAAGTCAATCGGCTAACCCCACTTTATCTTAAATATACATTTTCAGCTACAAATTATTACTAAAAGGGCTCTTAAGTATTTGTAGAGCCTTACGGACTCCAATGTAGCTTCACTAAAGTTGTAGCAGATTTGACTTTAGCTCATTTCTTAAGTTTTTAATATTCAGTTCATAGGTCATACAGAGGTATAGCCAAAGGGGGGGGGTGCTTGGGATTCAACCCCCCCCCCCACATGAGAACAGAGCCAAGAATAAACGAAAGCATGGGAGGGAATGGACTCTCGCAATTATAACATAGGAATACCGGTGGAAATTCGCAGGGTATATATGTTAAAATAAATCAGTGTATACCCCCATGGACAGTTACTTTGTAAAAGCGGTTAATATCCAAAAACCTACTCAAACCTCAAAACCAAATATCTAATCTGGCCATCCTAGTTTGGATCGGAGGTTTCCATTTAGCTTCACAGGGTACATGTCCCGTCATCTTTCCTCCAATTTCCGAACTAACTAACTTGAACAATTCAACCCGCTAAAATACAGAATTACCGAAAGCATTGACTCAATCTTTTCATGTGAGGAACGTAAAGGGAAAGCTTCGATAAATGAATGAAACCTCAGCGATTCGATTCTCGCTTTAGCTCGTCAATAATTCTCAGATTGGAAACATTGTTTGGAGACACTCCAAGAGAGTGTAGAAACTTTCCCTTGATCATCAGAAACGGCTAATGAAAAAATACCTCATTTCCTTCTCTCTCTAGCTGAGTACAAATCGCATTGCAAGATAATATGGCTTCGTTGGCGGTAAAAGATCTTCTTTATTTAATTTTATTTTGAGAATAATGTATTCATAAAAGAAACCGATTTTCTTCTCCTCAACATAGTGCATTTTCATGCTTATAATCGCGTAATACTATAGATTTAGATTTTTACCTTGCAAGCCGCCAGTGGCGTATGGCAGGGGGTGTACCAACACCTTTGTTTATTAACTTAGCAGTTAAGATACGAATAAGACACCGTTAAGGCCCCCCTGAGCATAGTTGGGTTGTCAGGGGATACCGAGCCAAGAGCGTGCAAATAATTGCATATCATTATTAAATTTTAAGACTACAATATTTCGATTACAATACAAAAAATAATAACTGCATAAATAACAAGTAATATAAACAGTAACTATGACATATTTTCTGCACATTATAAACAAAAAAATTAATTCGCAAAATTGCCTACATTCCTGAGCCAGGGCAAGTTCTGCCCTAAGAATAATTGTCTTTGTCTATGTAAGTACCCTGCAAGCCGCCTTTCCGCGTGTGGCAGGGGGCGCATGCACCATGACTCTGTTTCCCTAATAGATTTCTTTCGCGTATCATTCGCGGAAAAAATGAATTGTTGAATCGATTCGTTCTAGCATCTATTTCCCTGATCTTTCTCACAGTATCGGAACAGCCTATGTAACATGGTGAACGCATTACATCGGCTACATCATCTCTGAACGGATTTTCTCTAAATTTATCCAGTAAATTAATCCTTTCACGAAATCTTCTAACTTCTAAAGATTCCCATCTTGCGTCCTGAAGCATCTGAGTAACGCTCACCGATTTAACGTAGCAATTCTTCGTAATTAAGATGGAATCAGATTTATATTCATAAATATTCCCTGCAAGTCACCAGTGGCGTGTATTACTGTAAATATTTAAACCATTACAATACTCTTCCGATAACTTCGATTTTTAACCCATTTTGTCTTAATCATCCAACCTTCCCCCCTCTACGTCTCTGCTAAGCTATGGTCGGTGAAACTATAAAAACAAATATATACTACATATTATAGTATATAAAAGATGCTTATACGTCAAGATAGAATTATCAATTAGTTAATTATATAACCCATTAATGCATCGTCCGTTTTTTATATTCTTTACAGTTTTGGCACTTAATCCTATACTTAATTAAACACGCACTCTTTAACGTTTACATATATGTTACAATCTACTAGTGGTTTATCAGAGCATTCTACCTTTCGGTAGGTTCATGTACACTAAAATCCCGACCTTATGGACATCATTTTATTTCTTGGTAACTCATTGAGTCCTTTGTCATCTTTTTGCCCCTATGTTCCCTTAGAGTTTGGATAAAAGCTCCAAACTACAGGTTTTTGGAGCTTTCCTCAAACTCTAATGTTTTAACACAGCCACGTCCCTTTTCCTTATAGATTCTTTATCTTCCCATTTGTCTTTTCCCTATCTTCAATCAATCTTTCGCAATCCCTTTCCTTTCAATGTCTGACTCGCCCATTTCTTCTGCCGCCGATTAATTATTTCAATCTAAACCCTCTCTAATCCCAGCCATTCAGCGTTTGTTTTTCTATCAACCCAACTCACTTCTTCCATTCTACGCCGCAACTGCATCATCTCAAAGACCTCCAATTAGCTTTCTTTACGTACACTTTTTAATCTATGCCCCAAAACACACTCTGCATTAAGGTATTGCCAATTTCCGCCCAAATTAATTTCACTAGAGGCCAAAGAATTAAAAATATTCCGTAAACCTCATGTCGGCATTTGGAATTCGCGTTTCGAAACGGGAAGTTCCGGATTACCGATTTCTAGGAATTACCCTATGCGCATTTCGGAAACAAAGCTTCCATTCTCAAGGGTTCCACTACGGGAATTTCTAATTGTGAAATTACCCTATGCGCATTTCGGAAACAAAGCTTCCATTCTCAAGGGTTCCACAAAGGGAAATAAAGATGAGAGGGGGTCGGGCTCCATCATTCATCAACAGCCGTGTTCTATATTTCTTTTCTTTAATTTCATTACTTTTATTCAACTACTACGAACTTTGCGGGTGTACCCTAGGAGATTGGACTTTGCGAAGGCCCTTGAACTGCTATTATGATGGTAAAATACACAGGATTTACAAATCGTACCAAAATAACTTTAATAAATCGACCATACATACTCGTAGGCCTAAATTGTAAAATATGAACGTCTAAGGTGGATCTTGGCCAGGTTACAGAATTATTAAGGCTAGATTTTATTCTTTTCCCTGAGACGCTTATTCATAACGGGTTTTTCTCAAAGATTTGTCTGTATTATCTTTCGAAGCGTCAACGAATTGATTATATTGTTTTTCTATACTTCAATATAATAATTTATTCCTCTATTTGTACTAAATAATCCAGGAAGTTGAGACTTCTGTGGATAAAATAGCAAATATGATTACTCTGAAATTCCTCACTAAGCAAGAAAGATATTGTGAGATTTTAATTACTGCTTTGTTTAACGGCACTTAACTTTTGTGTTAGTATCCTTCTATATTCTTAACTATCCTTGTATCCTATATATAATTGCTTCGTTAATTTTCCAATTTCTAAGCCGACAGTTTTAAGCGCGATGCCCATATCAAGGCCTTAGGCCAAGAATGGTGAACCTCTCATTGTTTATGTGTGAATAATTTCACTATTGTTTGAGATACCATAGAAACTACAACGATGCGTTTTTGTTCTCTTTCGCAGATGAAATCCTATATCCCGTCAATTACTTTCTTATTAATACCGGCTATTTTTAATTTGCAAATTTATTTTCAGTGAGGGACCCTCTCGAAAGCTTTCTTGTAGTCAAGGAAAAGATCCTTAACGAACACAAAATATGCAGAAAATAAAAAAAACATCGTTCGTGTGATTCAGTAGCGATACCTCTCTCATATATAGATCGAATTTACGTTTTTCGGCCAAGTTTTACATTTTAATGCCGAGATACCCGGTGAGTATCATCCATATCGAGTGACATATTGATTCTGAGATGGTCGAATGGGCCTGCTCGATTTATTTCCTTTGTATTCTTGTCTGCGTTTGGAGGGAATGCCTTTGTTATTCAGAATCGTCGTCGATTTTTCCAGCGTACGTAAGCCTCACGTGGGCGACTCTTCGCCTCGTTTTTATTTGCGGTTTTAATCAATTATCCGCTTCCACGAGTTTCGTTTAAAATGGGTTCGTTTGCGCGCATTTCCTCCCCTCTTTGCGAAACAAAGAATCTTCCGCTTGACTACTTCGGGGAGTCCCTCCCAAAAAAATATTCCCAGCAAAGATCCAAAACGCCTTTCCGGGAACCTTTGCCTTCTCTCACAATAGGAAAAACGTCTTTTTTTCATATATATGAAAGAGACTTGCTGGGGTGTGAGTCAGTGTCTTTGTGCGCCTACAACTTCGAGAACGAGAAGTTTCACGACTTTCAAACTTTCCGCATTATTGAAAGTCGACACCTCGAAGATATTAGGTTACTTTTTTCATACCTAATGATCCCAGGACGAAACAAAGCGCTCCCCATAAGAAATACACGTAAAGTTCATTTCTAGCTTTTAACAGGCTTTGCTTCTTTTACAAAAGTCGGTTAGAAGAAATGGTTGCAAAAAAGAAAGCGAATGGAATACAGGTTCTTAGTTTGGTCACGTGGTATTGGTTTTTTTTCGAAATAGCGAGAATTTCGATGAAACATTCGAAAATGTTGTAGTTATAAACAACTCGTCCCCATGACGACCAAGGCGATTGCTATATCGGAGCACAGACATTCACGCATAAGAATACTTAAATTATATTACCATACTAGCTGAAGTGCCCGTTGAGTCTCAGCGGGGAAAATAGAAGTAGGTTTAAATATAGTACATGTATTTGTACACAAGAGAAAATAACATCTCGCATCTCAATTTAGTCCAACGGGACAGGTTATCGAAGACAAAAATATTCAATCTAATCAAAGCTCTCGTAGTTCGAAGCCAAAATTTACAATGAACAAAAAGAATGTGAACCTTAATGGAATTTACTTCAATTCAATCCAAATAACTTAAAACTAAGTTGCCATCTGTAGTATTAGAAGGAACGTCTTCAGTTCTTTTACACTCTTTTTTATAATCTGTGTCTTTTGGAGAAGTAAGCGAGTAGAATTCCACCTGTGTGAAGTGCAATAGAAAATGCACCCAGTAAAAAGCAACCTTTTAAGGTAGAAGTTGCTGAATTCCTCTCCATCGGCATCAAATGATAACTCGGATGGCAGGAGAGACGAAGTGAAACTGCATAATCTAAGGAAGCGCGAGAAAGAAATCATTCTCAACGTAAGAAACTTCTTTCCAGCAATTAAGTCAGGAGAGGAGGATGTAACTCTAGTTAGATTTAACTCTAGTTACAACCAACACTGCATTGTGTGCCGGAGTGAGAGAAAGAACGGTGAACCTTAATGGAATTTACTTCAATTTAATAGTAAAATATGTCAGGAGTCCGTATTGATAGACAAAGAGTTACTCATACGTCTCCATTAACTCATTACGGTGCTACGTATGTTTGTTGCCCCTGCGATTTATCACTACAAATTGTTCGTGACTGTAATAGTTAAAATCTCTGAAGATATTTCTCGCATTCATGACGTCAATTCTTGCCATTGCTTCTAAATGGGCCTAAATACACAACGTATTGTTATGGAAAGATCATGAGCTCGGAATCAACAATCGCATTGGTCGTCATGGGGACGGGTTGTTTACAACCTCAAAATTTCACAAAATATTCGTATATGTTATCTAAATTCTCGCAACTTCGAAACGAAAGCGATATTCCACCATAATAAGAATCTGTATTCAATTTCCCATCTTTTGGAACTTATCTCGATTTCATACGACTATTCCTTCTAATTTAATTTTGCAAAAGATATCTGTAAGAAAGTCTGTAACCGATAAAATTGAACTTTACATGTATTTCTTATGTAAATCCATCTGAACGATCTTGGTTCAAACCCAGCAAAGTTATCGAATAAATAAGTGACAGTCTCAGGTCTTCTTCTTCCAGGACTTCCAGGTCTCAGAGAACAGTGAAAAGTTTGACGCAAATCAGACAAACGGTGTGGATTCCAATCTCAGACAAACATACAAACATAAACCCATAGAATTTCAGATTTATACATATAGATTATCATATATTACCAAATGCATATTGTCATATCACTGTTTTATTTCAGTTTGAATGCGTCCCAGAAGCGATAAATCTCTATTCCTGGAACTTTTTGAGCTGCCTTTATTCATCCCACGCACGTTTCCTTCCCTGGAAGGGAAATTTCTTCGAAATATAGTTAAATTTTAGCGTTAAATCGGCACTTCTACGAGGAAAACTGTGTCCTCTTCACAGAGCGATTTCCGTTTGAAATTCTGAGAGGAATAATGCTTAATGATTACATCGGTGGATTCTCTATTTTCTTCTTGTAAGGCTTCTTCAATCAACGTACGCCTTGACTCTCCTCTTTGGGGATCAATGCCTGCCTTTGTGAGGAATTACTTCTTTTGCCTTCGCAGAATCTCTTGAAGTCGTTGAATCAATATTTGTAACTCTGTGTCGCGGAAGTGAAGAAAACGAGCGAGAGGATTCATTTGTGACTTTATACACTGTAATCCCGCAAAAACTGGGAATTGGATTTTCCGTTTGAAATGGAATAGCGCAGGGGTTAGGAAATGGGGGGAGAATTTGCTCGGTCTCTAAACATAAATTACTTGTTATTAAGATATTTTGACTAAACATATTTAAGGTGTTTAGTTAGCTGCCGAAAGAATAAAGAAAAGAATAACTTTATAACTTATACATGTCATTGTCGCGTTCGTGAGATTGTTGAGATCCATCCTCATTGGTTGCTTGTAACAGTGGCAGAAGTTTACCGTTGAAAGAACGTATTCAATATGTAACAGAAAAGGCGATCGGAGAGCAGAAATTATGAAGTAGAGCATCTCTGGTCAAAGAAATCACTTATTTTTTTCTTATTCGACCCAGTCTCAAATACTTCTGCGCGATTTCGAATCCACATGAAATGGTGTTAGTTTCAGACGTAGTTCGTCTTGCTATAAGATACTTCGGGGTCACCAGTTGTGTTAAGGATATGATAAAATCCCTCGGATAGAATTCGCTCAAGATTAGAACATCAGATTACCGACGGAAGGGTCTCGAAAAATGCATCGTTACAGAACTTCTGAACAAAGTAAATGACATTATATTTTCAGCAAACAACGAGCGCCATCTCCGAGAGGCACCAACAAAGCGTTTCTAACACAAACAATAAACAAAGTAACCATAAGCTTACAGCAAAAAAATTAAGAAATGCTATAATCGCACAAGCTGCTGTACATATATTTTTGAAATAGTAAAACGTTGTAGATTCAGTGTATATTTCGGGGAAAATGCAAGGAAATGTGGAAAAGATGTGGATGGGTAGTTGCAAAATCCACACACAAATGCTCTTCGAAGAAGAGACCAAGTCTGGCTTGTGTGCTAAACAACTTATATAATGAAATGGAATGTTTCTCTTTAGTTTCATCTAATTTACGCCTTCAGACATTTCTGAAAGGAAATGTTGGGAATTGTTAAGTGTAAGGCAATATCTATAGTTTGGTAACATTTATATTGTTGCCTTAGTTGTTGATATTTAACTGATTATTTTGCTAGCAGGGACGCTAGTCGTGTATACCTGTCTGTCGGAATAAAACGTGCGTGGACCACGTTTTTATGCACTATCCAGTAAACCTTTAAAAAAAATTGCAGCAAACAGGAAAAAGGTTTAAAATTAGAAGATTCTGCCGTTTGTAGTTTAAATTTTTGCGAGCGCCAAAGTCTTAGGCCCGATATTATAATGTATGTACATTTAAAATGAACTTTAATTGGTGCTCACTGTAGAGCCCAGTTTTATATTGTACTAGCTGAAGTGCCCATTGATTCTCAACGGGGAAAATAGATGTCGGATTAAACGTAGTATACCTATTTGTACATAAGAGAAAATTACATCTCGCATCATCTCGTAGTTTAGTCCAACGGGACAGGTTATCGAAAATAAACATTTTATAATCAAAGATCGAGGACGAAATCTACAATCAACAATAAGAATGTGAATCAATATTTAATTTCCCTCTTATTATTAACATGTCTCAAAGTAATGTGTAGTTTGCAAGATTTTCAACTTCCAATTCTGGTAACTTAAATCGTACAATTGTCAAGAGTCCGAAATGATAAATAAAAAGTTATCTCCACTAATTTATTACGGTGCTACGCATGTTTGTTGCCCCTGTAATTCATCACTACAAATTGTTCGTGACTGGTATAATTAAAATCTCTGAAATTTTTCATCCTTTTCATGTCGTCATTTGCTTCTAAATGGGCCAAAATACGCATGCATTCTTATGGGAAAATGCCTGAACTCGGAATCAACAATCGCATTGGTCGTCAGGGGGACGGGTTGTTTACAACCTCAAAATTTCACAAAATATTCGCATATTTTATCTAAATTCTCGCAATACCGAAACGAAAGCTTTATTCTACGACAATAATAAGAATCTGTATTCAATTTCCCTTCTTTTGATACTTATTTTGACTTTAAACGACTATTCCTTCTAATTTAATTTTGCAAAAGAAATAAAGTCTGTACCCGATAAAATCGAACTTTACATGTATTTCTTATGGAAATCTATCTGAACGATCTTGGTTCAAACCCAGCAAATTTTGCGAATGAAAAGTTGACAGTGCTTCCTTCCGGCTCACGGAGAACACGTATGCCAAGTTTGATGCAAATCGGACAAACGGTGTGGACTCCAATCGCGGACAAACAAACATACACACAAATCCACAGAATTTCTGCTTTATATATATAGATTGTTAGAATGTAAGTAAAGATTATAGTTAATTGCCTGTGTACATAATAGATTAACATGGAGATTGACTATAATCTTCACTTTAACAAAAAATTGTAATTAAAAGTGAACTTTAAATAAAGTTCATTTCAATTATACTTTAAAACACTGGGCCATCTACAGTGAACTTTATCTAGAGGTTTGTTAAGGTGGAGGCTGTGGTGGTTATTTACAGGGCCTTGAAGCGGAATTATTTTCTATTTCGTCTTTGTTCCGGTTCAATGAAAATGTCAAACTTCGGTTGAGCTACGGCATCGTTCCGGAAGCTACCGTCGAACCGGTATTTTACGCTCTGAGCATTAAACATTATAATCCTTACGGGATGATTTATAATTTTGTTAGTATCCGACAACATTACATTAAATCTATTAAAAGAATCAATAAGTGGTACTAAAGTAATAAAGTACAGGATAAGTTAATATATAAAATTTATATTCATAATTTATTTATTTATTAATAATACATCAACATACAGCAGTAGGCCAAATAAGGTTGACGATCAACAATAATGATAATAAAATTTNTGAGTGATTAGCGTTTCTCTTTTTTTCGATTTTGTTTAAGCGTCTGTAGCAACCGAGATTGTTTATAGTAACGTAGATGTTTATGGATGTTTTTGTATGTGAGCCTCAGAAGGTGTACTTAAAAGATGTTCAGTGTAAATTATAATTTTATTATTATTATTTATTTTATTATTATCTATAAAATAAAACAGATCAGTGTTATAGAGCTACAAATCAGTCTCTTGCAACCATATTTAAAATTGATTTTAGAGGAAGATAAAGTGGATTAACTAGCAAGTAACAAGTCTCTGTTATTCATGGTCAGTAAATATCACTGTTGTAACAATCATAAAGTAAACCAAAATAGGAACAATGTATGAAAGTATTCTGGTTTTGGTTGAGTTCAAAGCGTTTTAGCCTTTTTGTTTTCGATTCGGTTTCGGTTTGATGCCATATTATTTTTAGTGAACTGTTTAAAATTGTACTACGCTAAATAAAATAAGGGACATGATTAAAAATAAGCTCATTTCCTTAACTTCGGAAATCCATGCGTGTTTGCAGGGATAGTAAGGCATTAAATTCAATTCCTGATAAAAAACCTTACACGTCCGCAACCTCGTGTTCAACCTGACGGATTTCAATCATCTTCCGAGGAAAAACTCCCAAATTGTGTTCGTAAAGAGCAAATGCCGGAGATATTTTCGAGCTGACCCTCCGTCAACTGATCCTCAGAGACGTTGAGTTGATGTGAGAGTGAGAGCTCATTGGATTAGGAAGGCGAATTGGTTCGCGGAGTGTTTTCCGAGGGAAAAGTATAGCTAATCCATTCTCCCACGCAGAGGTTGTGATTTCGTTAGCTTATTTTACTCTCGAGACAAGGCGTTCCAATATTTTCCTTCTCAATAATTCCAGGATTTGTTTCCAGCCCTGAAAGTTCTCAAATGAAACTCCTTGGAATCGAAGGAAATTTCACGTGAAGATGATCTATACCAACTCTCGTTTGATGTATCTGATCCTCTGCTAATCTTATTTTCCCTTCTCAACCTGCTTAACGTTGACTATATGCGCATAATCTTCCGCCAGCGGTTAATGAAATTCTTCAGGAATAAATTATTTATTGGAGTGATTAAGCTCTGATAATAATATACTCGATTATTGTTTCGGCTGCCTCGGCGGTTATTGGTGTAACTAAGTGGAGAAAACAACTCATTATTGGTCTAAACTTTTATTGGTTTCTTTTGGCTCCTTGTGTTTTGCTGTCCCCTAGTAGAATCGCTCATTTTCTCTGACGTCACATACTGATGGGATAATGGAATTACGTCATCTACACGTTATTATTTCCGTGTTTTCTAGTTTTGCCATTATATCGGAAACCAATTGGAACCGTTAGGAATTGGTTTGATAAATACAAACAGATATAAATTGTACGCGATACCAACTGGAATCTTTAGTAATTGTTGTTGTTTTGGAAAACCAATAGGGTATTTTTAGAAAGCCAATAGGAATTGTTCAGAGAGCCAATTGGAAACGTTTGAAGAAAACCAATGGTGCGTTTTCTAAAAAACTACAGAAATTGTTTATAAAAATAATAGGATCAAATTGGAATTACTTATATTACCAACAGGGAATATTAGAATTTTTTAGGAAACCTATAGAAATTCAGAAAATCCTCCCGAGTTGTCAGATTCAGAAAATCCTCTCGGGTTGTCAACCGGGTAATTTCTCGGGAACCGATCCACTACCGAGTCGGTGTCCATCTTCTTCATCATTCTTCTTCTTCAGTGTGTCGCGAAACCACCGTTTTTGTCTCTTATATCACTCAGTCAACTATGTTTTCATTAAACCTATAGTCTAAATAAAAATACCTTCCGATGATGGATAATTTTGTGTTTTTTCCCGTTTCTCTTCCACCACCATGGCTAAAAATGAGTGAGTCAAACTTATTGGTAGTGTTGTTAAAAGTGCTTCGACAGCTAAGGTCATTTCGCACGTAGGCCTCCACTGGGATTCGAACCCGGGACTGCTTTCACCAAAGTCGAACGCGTTGCCCACTTGGCTGTCTGGGAGCCCAGTCTAACCTATTGTGTGGCTTATACACAGTCCCGATACCGTTTAGCCAAGATTCTACTAATTTTTCCAAACAAGTTGAGCATGTACGGGATACAAATTGTCGCTAAGGGTCAACTTCGAGCAGCCCTCTCAATGGCCTCCTCAATGCCTTCTCGTCCGTGGCAGTTTTCCTGTAGAGTCCTCTTCGGGTGATCAATTCAAAAGCTCTAATTAAATGCTTTCGGCGTAGAATACAGAGTACGCACAATGGGCCAGCATACTCCTCTTAAGATGGTGGTGACTGCATCCACTCAAATCGCGATCAGTGTGTATAGGCTTTCGGTCAGCCATGCTGTGGTCAAAGGAACCATCCGGTTTCCGCTTGTCGAGGACGCCCAGGATGGACATGCAGATGGCCTTCACCACTTCCATCGTGAACCGAATTCTCGGATATCGTTGTTTAAACGTTGAAGAAACTCTTCAAGAATATTTCGATCAGCTGTTGCTTGTAGAAGGGTCATATCGCCCGAATAACATCGATTATTTCGATAGTTGTCATTCGTTCTTATTGTGCAATTAGTTCAAATCACTTTCATTTCGAAGGATGCAATTTAATGGCTCGCCAAGCATTAAATTATAAAAAATAGGTCTGGGAAATTATCTAACACTTTAAGAAATTCTGCGTAGAAAAATGGTCAAGCAAACTGTTAGCAGGCCATTCAATCTTTCAATTTAATTAGAAAATGTTATCGCTTGAAATTTTGATTTCTTTTATTCGAGATTTATTTAGAACAAGTTTGTAGAAATGATTTGTTTTGTAAAACAGCATAAATTCCTATGATTTGTACATTTTTAATGCAATTAAGCTTTCAAAACAAAAGCAGGAATGCTCCTTCTATTAACTTTCACACTATTGCCTATTTAAATAATGCCAATCACAGCTATGCATTGCAGCTGGCAATACAGATAATGTAAACAATTTTTGGTCATTGGAATGGGGCAGATGATAGGCTAAAGTGGGTTGGAGTTCATCTGGGGAAGGGAGAAATCTGCCTTATCAGCAGTAAGAAGAGCCTCTTGAGTGGTATTTTTACAATGCTTTACATGTGAAAGGGGTGGAGAGAAAAGTGCTTATTAGGTGAAATAGTATCTTAAGCAGGAACATTTTAACTGGGTTTGTTTCTTGAAATCTTATTCTACTTCATTTTCCATTTCATACAGGAGCAGAAAAGGTTCTGCCTGCCAACACCACCATGTATGGGCTGTTACTTGAGAACCTCTCTGAATTCATTAAGGCTGTGTATGGGGAAGAGCAATGGGAAGAGGTAAGAAGGAGGGCCTCTGTGGACCAGCCAAGCTTCAGTGTCCACCAGGTCTACTCAGAGACTCTCATCCCCAAGTTGGCCAAAAAGGCTATGGAGGTAGGCTATAACATGTCATTGCTTTTTCTTCAATCTACTGAAGTTGTTTTTTTTATCTCTAATTAACCTGCCCTGGCACTCCTTTGCAATGCCATGCCTTTGAGAAAAATTTAACTTATGCTCTGAATAATTAAGTAAATTCCCAAACAATCTAGAATTATATCACTAAATATTGTTATAGAAAGGGGAAACAGGTAGAGTTGTTTCAAAAGCATGAACCATTATGTAACAATGTATCTTTGAAAGGGAAAAATTAATTTCTATTCAAAATGTAGCATCTCCAACACAAAAACGGATTTATATTTATCCACTGCAAATGCATGAATTGTGATATCATATTTATCTGTTGTTAAAACTGTTTAAGAAACATAAATGCTTTTTGTAAAAGTCATTTAAGTGCAGAAATGTTCAGATATTTTTTAAACTAAAATTAAGAATTGCTGGATAGATAAATAACGTCAAAATAAATTTTTTTAAGTAGTTCTCTAAAAATTAGTTTCATAATTGACTGTGGATGATTTCTCTAGAAATCAGAGAACACAATTTTTTTCATTTAAGTATGAAAATCATTGCAAATCTTTTTTTTATAATGTATCTATAATTATTTCAGCCAACTGTGGGCTATTTTAGACACTTCTCTTAAATTTCTTTCCTCTTCCTCCAGTATTCTTTCATTCTTTTGCCAATTTTTTCCCAATCTTTCTGTCAAAATACTCTTCTAGTTTTTCACAAGTGTTATGCTCGAACATATTTCCAAAATTTAAACAGTAAGGTAATAAAGTGATTTTCATTCTGTTTTTTACATAACTCTTTTGCTATAACTTCAAATTACACATATGCAGGTACTACATTCATTTATCCACGAAGTGTGAATAAAAGTGAATAACTGTAACAATAAATGCTGAGAAGCTTCCAACTAAAGAAAACAAATTTTTCAGTGAATTTGCTCAATTTTAGCCAAATATTCATTACTTAATTTCTTTCCTTTCTATCCCTTTAGGTGCTTGGAATAACGGAGAGGGAGTTTTTTGACCAAATGGGAGTGTATTTTGTCAGCTTTGTGGGTCAATATGGCTATGATCAAGTCTTATCTGTCCTTGGGCGACAACTACGGGACTTTCTCAATGGTAATGGAAAGAAATAAAAATGTCTTTTCTTAATTTGTCTTCTTGCCTTTCCAGCATTCATTTTTCATTTTGTGATCCAAAATCCCCAAGAAGACTTTAGGATTCCCTGTTCTTCTCTCTTTATCAGCATGCTGTAATTATAATCCTGACTATATTTTATAGAATGTTCTAAAGGTCTGGTTCTATAAAACATTATATTGAATATGTCTTTAAAGCATGAGATACTTTAGTATAAAATAATTTATTTTCATGCTGTCCTTTGAAAGAAGTAACAACACCATACCTATATTGATAGTAGAGGATAAAATCTGTATCATATGATCAGGTTCTCGGAAGCAACTCCGCTCCTAGGGGGGGAGTCGCCCCTCCCCTCCCAAGAGAAGAGAAATTCGGCTCCAGGGTGAACAATGTATGCAGGATTTGATGTTTTCCCGGTGAATAATGCTGTAGAAGTCTTCTCGGGTGGACAACCGGGTCAGTTCTTCGGTAAATACCGACGTTTCGGCGACGCCCTCTGTCGCCATCTCCAGGGATTCGCCGAAACGTCGGTATTTACCGAAGAACTGACCCGGTTGTCCACCCGAGAAGACTTCTACGTGAACAATGTAGTTAGAACTGCCTCTCGATGCGTTCAGGAATTCAAACTTTCAATTTCGATTACTTGCAGGAGCTTTGAAGTAGATTACCAGTAAAAATTACTTTTTTTTAAATGTATAAATTACAAGTAAAAAATTACTATTAGTAGTAGTAATTCGATTACTTTTACTTCGTTACATCACATCACTGATTATATTTCACTTTTTTCTCTATACCAGGGCTTGACAACTTACACGAGTACCTTAAATTTTCATATCCTCGAATGCGTGCTCCATCCTTTATCTGTGAGAACGAGACTGAAGATGGACTAACTTTACATTATAGAAGCAAAAGAAGAGGCTTTGTATATTATACCATGGGACAGATAAGAGAGGTATAGTATTTGTGTAATATTATATTTGTACTTGCATATGAACTCTCAGCCTTCCATTGTTTTGAACAAGTACTTACTAGATGGAAGAAGTTGCCTATTTTTAAGTAAGCAGTATTTTAATTGATATAACGTGCTTTAATATATGTTAAAATTCTTGGGTTTGGATAAATTCAGTTCAGATAAACTTTTTTAAGGTTCAGTTCATGTACTTCAATTTACCTAAAGATTTGCTTTGCCATCACCAACAACTTGTTATCTGTACTGATTGAATGAATTTATGGGAATATCATTTGTAAAGTAATGGGTGGTTGATAAAAAGTCACTTTCACAAGCCCTCTTGCTAAGTTCTCTCCACAAGTTTCAAAGATTATGATGTTACCACCCAATTTACTTAAAATAGAAAAATTTTGGTAGGGAAGGTAACAAAAATTTCCCCATGAACTCTTCAACCCTCCAATCCAAAACTTAATGAATTACTAGTAGACCACATAATGCTATGCCTGGGGAAAGAAAAGTATAGGCAATACTCGTACAATAGATATGAGAAAACTTGTTAGGTTAATTTTATGATCTACCATATCGTTTATGAATAAATAAATGGAAGTGGTGTAGAAAATATTGTTCTAATTAATTTAAGTGAATTGTATTTATTCTAATCTCCAAAGGATTGCAAATGGCTGTTTTTTGTAACTGATTCATTTGAAATTGATTGTAGGTTGTATTTATACTGTCTTTAGTAGATAGTGTCTTACTTAATAATAATTCCAGGACTTAGTGTGTTGGTATCCTGACAGGAATTGAACAAATTTATTGTAATAATTGTCATATTACTATTTTAAAACTTTTGAAATAATATTATTTTCTCACCAAGAATTATTCCTTTTATCATGTATAATCTTCTAATTTACTGTAAAAATATTTAATGTTCATACTAGTGAATATGAAATTATTTTATTCAGCTTTCTTTAGACTGGTACCTTTCGTAGAATACAGATAGAATCTATATATGATATGATTTAAATATAGATTACAAGATGATGATATTTTTTCTCTCATACTTTTATCTTTCTTACCTGTCTTCTACTTTTATATATGAAGGAAGTGTTACAGTTTTTTTAAATTTAATTTTCATTTCAGGTAGCAAGACATTTTTATAAGAAGGAAATGAAGATAGAATTAATGAAAGAAGAAGTGATGTTGGATACAACACATGTAACTTTTCAACTTACATTTGATAACCGTGTATTTTGCCAGACAAACCTGACGCTCATTCGTGAAGAGAAACACTTACCAATCAACGCTTCCTTACTATTCCAAATTTTTCCATTCTGCATTGTTTTTGGGTAAGTTGACTCTTGTTTCTCTTTTTAGAAATCAGTTCTGTAGTTCTCATCATTTTCAGATCAATTGTTTATTTCAGATCAATTTGTTGTTTGCAGATATTCTACCCATGTATTTATATTTTAGAAATCCTCTTCCTTCACTAATCATTTGCATTTATTACTCTTTCCTCATATTAAGTCTTCCTTCAACCAAAACTCTTTGCTTTAATATGGTATGTTTACTCATTACATAGTAGTTGCTTTGAAATTCTTCTAGATATTTGCATTTTCTTTACCAATTGTTGTGAGATTTTAACAAATTTTATAAAGCAAACATTTTACAATCAAATTTTTCTAATTGTTTATTGATGTGTCATTTATCTTCTAAAGCTAAGATGGACAACAATGGGAAGCTATAGATAATTACAATAATATTGGAAGCATAATAATAATATTTGTATGTTTACCACCTTTTATTTTTACCTTGGTACTTTCTTAGTTCTTTTGAGCATCCATTTAATTGATTTTCTTTATGGCCACTGTGACTACAGCCTGATTCTTCCTACCTTCTTCCTTGCTTAGCCATATTTTAATTTTGACTGCTATAATATTTCTGTCTTACACACATAGAAAAGATTATTGTATGAAATAATATGCTCTGAAATGCCTGTAATTTTGTAAACCTCTGTAGGACATTATATTGCCATTTTAACATATGATGATGTAAGTTTTATCATTAAGTCAGGCTGTCAAATGCCAATTAGATAGTTGATAATACTCTGTTTCTCTTTTCTAAACTACTTCTTTCACTTCAAACAATTACGTAATACCTTTCATTCATTCACTTTTATTCCAAAATAATATGTGTATCTCTTCTATTTAGCATCTTAATGACCAAATTCATGTTCTTTTATCTTCATCCACTCCCTTTAAAATAATTGTCATTCCCACCTTAGGCAATCTTAGTCACTTTGCTTCCATACATCCTTTCTATGTGTCAAAAATATGTCTGACACCCCTTTCTTATTTAACGTACACAACAATATTTTTGTCTACATTCATTTATTATCCAATCATCATTTATTGTATCTCTCCTTTCAAATTACTTGAGTGATGTGTTGATGACCAATGAAATTTTGCCCCATGTTTATCTTATTTTCTCTTCTTCTTGACTCTTGAAAACTTATTTATTCTCTTTTTCGCCTTTCCCCTTAGGTCTGATATGGTAATACGAAGCATAGGAGCATCATTGTTGCAGATTCTTCCTTCCCTAATTGGAAAGAAAGTAACAGAGAGATTTGATCTAGTCCGACCACTCATCCCATTCATATTTCAAATGGTTAGTAAGGACAAATTATGAGAAGATGTAGAATTGGGTATGCAAGTAATTTACAATGAATTTCCTATATAATTATTCCTATGAAACTGTGGAATAGGCCAGGAGTTAGCCATTGGATTTTCTGTTTATAAAGATTTGGAATAATCTCATCGGGATGTTCTCAACTGTTTAATAATAATAAGTTTGGTAATAATATATTTGGTTTGTATATGTACCATTGATGATACTAGGAAAAACTAGGTGTGTGAACCTCTGGTTAGTGACATTTTTCATTAAAATATTCTAAGAAGTAGATTTAAACTCATAGAAAGAATTCAACTACATGTAACCATTTAATCAGGTAAAATTAATCATTTTATGCAATATTGACTCAGAAATGCTTTTGTTTATTCACATGCTTCTTAGAATCAGTTGAGAATCCCTAATCCAGAAAATGACGTTAGATTAAAATTTGCCAAATTAAACGGAAGGAAATTTTATTAGCAAAATTCATTTTGTATTCATGGAGTATCCAGTTACAATGATTATCATTTCTACCCTAAACCGTTTAATCAAAACTAAGACTTACACACTAACTTCAGGGAATTTATTTCTTTTATGGAAAAGATTATCCATTTTGTTGTGCTACTACAGAGCCATTTTATCACAAAACTGGAAGTTTTCAATATTTTTGTAAGTTTACTATCTAATATTTATGAATTATAATGGATTATTAGAAATTTATTTTAATGATTTTGTATAACTCAATGTATTCATATTCATACAATATTTTTAATAATCAGCCACTGTGTCATCCTGTCCTCCAAAATTCATAGAACATTTTTTATGCCCTCTCATGAATTATCTGAACCTTTTAGAACTTCCCTTCAATATTTCTCTCCTTTGTGCAATTATGAAGCCTTAATGTCATGAAGGATTTTAGGAGATTCTGTAGAGAAAATTTCAAAGAATTTTTTTATGCCTTTTTTGTTGATTAAGAATGAGTAGTATTGGAAAACCGAAATAATTGGATAATGAAACCCTGAGAGTTGTTCAAAGTAGAAATAAGATACACATACATGTAGTACTATGAAATAAAAGTATATTAATGTTGGTATAAGTAAAAATATATGTACCAAAGAAATTTATTCACCATTTTAACTCTCTATCTGTCTATGATTATAGATTCTTAACCGCACAAATAATATTTTTGAACTGGTAACTGTAGAACCTGTAATACCTGAGGCTGGGAGAGACAATCGCTCAGCAGAGCTCATGGCATATGCAGAAAATGATGAGGCAATAGATAAGAATCTTCGTTTAAAAGGTAAACTTTCTTTTTCGTGCATTTTATTTCTTCATTAAATGTCAATAGAGATTTCAGAGTGGTTTTCAATATTATTTTCAAATGGAAGGTAATATTTCCAATAAGAATCTTCATGATTTAAATATTCTTGAATCAACATGATATTTGTCCAACTCTGCTATCCTAATCACTTTTACATTTTAAATTAAACAAATTAGCTTATGTTCATCTGGCAAAGCATGGAGCATCGAGATGTTTCTGTATTTTCTTGCTTACTAGTTAACCTTTAAATATAAACTTTCAATAAAAACATTTTGTATTATAATCTGTTAATTTTATATTATATGTCAATGAACACCCAAGAGAGGTATATATTGTCATTTCATTTGAGGTGAGAGTAAAATTTTTGTAAACTCTCTTATAAATTAACCCTTCAACCCCATGATAAGTATGTGATACAGAACTAACTTTTTCTCTAATACTTCAGGGTTTATAAGTGGTACAGACTTATAAAACAAACAACTGTTGCTACAAGTTGAATTCATCATTTTTTCTAGTGATCCTTAATATATTTTTAAACATGTATGGATTACAAATCAAGTGTTCCCTCTTTATTTTCCTGCTATGGAAATTTATCTATTTATAATATTGCATAATAATTATGTATCATTTTCTATTTATACAAATTTGAACAATTGCCTATGTTAAATACCAAAGTGATAACATTTTTACCGCTTTGCTGAAGTTGTTGGTAAAATTTTAAATTTAATATGAAGTTTTTTATCGTATTCTATTATAGAAGCTACAAATATGTGCAAAGTTCATACACTTTCTGTGAATGTGTGATAGAAGGTAATTTTGCTGCATCAACTTTAATTATCACTGTAGTTCAATTTTATGATAGATTTCAGATTAGTCCTCAAGTCAAACTCCAACATTCTATTCTCTGTAGCACTACATTGTGTCTTTTCCCTCACTTTATTTCACACTGATAGAGCAGTTCCTTTGGTATCTTGATGTTTTCCCTATCGGTTCCATTTTTCTAATAAAATATCTTTCACCAAGTCTTGAATAGTGTTTTTAGTTTATATCAATAACCAGCAGTATTTCCATCTCTATGAACTGAGTTCTTAGAAAGTGAGCTTCCCTTTAACAGGATTATAAGTGATAAGTGCTCCAATTTTTTTTATTATGTTTACTTTACAAAAGGAAGTAGTTGAAATTGAAAACTGAAAAGTCTCTTGAATAACCTCATGAAATATTTGATCTCTCATTACCTGTCAACCAAAAATTCATACAGCATTTGATATTTTAGACCTCTCATGATGTCTTTAAATCTAGCTCTTACCCAGGCTTCCTCATTCAAGTCATTTTTCCCTAATGGTCATACCTCATTAAAATCATTTTTATCTAATCGTCATACTTTTCATGATAAATAGCAATCATAGTCATAATTTAGGATAGAAATAGGACCACCATGTATTCTGTACTTGCTATAAGTCATCCTCCCTGCATTCTTTTTCCGTAACTACTATGGGTACACGTTTCCTGTTTAATTTTAGAATCTCCGCACAATCAGTGGAGTTCTGTTTCAAAATTCTAGCTAATTCTGTAGTGTTACTAATATTATCCATCCAGAGAATATACCTTTAGCTGAGAAATGATTCAATTAGTTGCTGTAAATTAGCCCCATCTTTAAAATCTATTCTTGAAAAGATGTTAAATCACCATTATTTTCCCTCTATGTGCTAACAAACTTTCATAAATAGCTGGTCTGCAGTTAACACTGTTCAAAAGTTTTAGTTCCATATCTGGAGGATTTTAGAGGCAAGTAATGCTGGATGGATAGTTTTTATTCTTTAACCCTTTCGCGCCGGCGGTATTCTCGTAGAATCCTATCCATATTCCGAGGCTTTGGCAGAAAAAATATCTCTCAGACGCCAAGCACTCTTAAACCTCTGCCGGTTCTAGTTACCCTTTTCGGCCCTTTACAGCGGGGCCCTAGGGAGGTTTATTGCGCCTAATGCAGCATGGGGCTTAGCAAAAGTAAATGTTGTTGCACTTATTTTGCTAAAGAATCATTTGTTGCACACATGGCCAATATGTCTTTCGTGATGAAAATCTTGTGCTCCGCTGATGACGTACAACTTTTAATCGAAACTCTACTGTTGATATTAAAATATTTAGCAGTCTACCATAATGATACTGAAACGTCTAATATTTTCCCTAAAAACGGTAATATGAACGCTAAAATTTCGTTTAAAAGCTGTAAACTTCTAGCGTAATATGAGATTCTCAACTCCAAGGGTATATTGACTGGAATAGTAACAAATCATTCTTTAGCAAAACAACTGCAGTAACATTTATTTAACCGCGGCCCCATGCTGTGAAAGGGGCTGTGCATTAGGCCTAAGACCTATGAGGTTGCCCGGAGAAGGGTAAGGAAACCCGCAATTATAGCCAGAAATGGGCCAAAAAATATACCTGGAAGCTATCCTTCTCCTTGAAGAATACACTTGTACCTGCGTCGTCTATACACGACAGTAGGTCGTTAGCGTAGGAAAACCTCCTTCGTCTATAGACGACAGTAGGTCTTTAGCGCAGGAAATCATCTGTCGTGTATACACGACAACAGGAGCGAAAGGGTTAAAGTTAGATATTTACTAATAAAAATGTTTTTCAGGGAAGTATGTTGACTGAAATAAATTTTTCAATGGCATAAAATGGCATATTTTTTATTACTTTAAGGTTACTTCGTATTCAGCATTTTTTTGGCATTGCCTGAAAAATGTTGATACCTGTTTATCAAAACCTTTCATCATCAAATGAAGATCTATAAACCTCTCTTCTTTTCAAAAAGTAACTATAAATTCTTGGCCTCTGTATTATACAATGAAAAAGGCTGGAAAAAATATTCCTTCTATTGCTCATGTGTTTTCTACAATGGAGAACGAAGTCAACCATTCCCTTAATTTTTTAGATTTAAACCTGCACATCACCGACCACAAAATTCAATTCTCTATTTATCGGAAACCATTCTTCACCGATCACACTATTCCTGCTTCGTCCAACCACCATCACTCACACAAGCTCGCTGCCTTTCACTCTCTGATCCAGAGACTACTCACCATTCCTATGTCCCCCAATGATTTTCAAAAAGAACTCTCTACCATCCATACAATAGCCGTCAATAATGGTTACTCCTCAGGTCTAATAAACAAATTAGTACAACGCAAAAAGAGAAAAATGGCTCTAAGTCATCTCTTTTCTCCATCTCCCATCAACAGTCAGAGACCTCCATTTATCAAATTTAATTTCATAGGAAATGCCACCTATAGAATTTGCAATGCCTTCCCGAAGTCAGATTTCCGCATAGCCTTCTCAAACAACAAAAATTAAAAATCCCTATTATGCAATGGGAAGGACAGAATAGACCCTTCACTTAAACCGGGAATATACAGGATCCACTGTAATGAGTGTGGCAGTATTTACGTTGGACAAAGTCGCCGAAATATTAAAGTAAGATGTAAAGAACATCATAGAGCTCTACTGAACAGAGCCCCCTCAAGATCCCACTTTGCCCGTCATCTCCTTGAAAACAATCATTCTTCCAATTTCACTCCTACAATCCTTCATTCTTCTGCAAAAGGCTTCAATTTAGACACCATAGAGAAATTTCATATCCTTCATCACCTCCACCATTCACATTCGTTAGCCAATGAACATCTTTTTACAGATAATCCTTCAAACCTCTTAACTTGCCTTTTTCCCTCATTACCACCTCCACCACCGGTCAACTTTTCTGCTGGACCTCCCCCTCCCCTACCCTCCAACTGATGGCTCCCACATGTCTCCCAAGACCCTTCCTCTTCCCCCCCCCTTTTTTCCCTTTCCCTGATATGTGGTCCCTTATATTCCTATGTTTCTCTTCTTCCTTTGCATTCCTAAGCCTGAAGATGAACTGAAAGTTCGAAACCATTGGTTGCTAACCAAAATATATTTGTGGAAAGTACAAGTTGTTGTTATTATTTTATCAACTATAAATTTAAACAATTCTTTATCACAGAACAGTTTAAAACACTCAACAATATTTAAAATACAATATTGGATCACTAACTTCCAAAAATTTTTCCTGCTGTCTCATAAATTTTCTATGATCTCCCAAAAGAAATCTTTTCTTTATCATCAACATTTGATTGGTTAATTTACATAATCTGTAACCTCAAGGTCATCTATTACACTAGAACCACAGTCACTATTGCTAAAACTAGATAAAACACTAAAGTTCTCCAACTTCCTTTGCATCTTCATCAGTCTCAGAGATACCACTCCCCTTTGCCATTAATAAATTCTAAGGTATCACTGTTTATAAAATAATCTCTAACAAAAAATCGTATCAGACTCTTTGAGATAGGTCAGCGTAGTGAGGAGAGATAATTTGAACAGGCAAATGTTCATCCATAAAACTTTTCTTTTGCAGGGAAGGAAGAGCAAACGCTTTATGTTTATTGCGATAAATCATCTTATGTACAGCACTTTTTCACACTGCTTCAATTACATTTTGAGAAACGTTTAATGCGCCATGACCTAACAACCTCAGGATGTAATAAATTTCAGTTGGTAGGTTATGGTACTTTGTAATCTTGAGGATGTAAAAGATTTATCAAACTAAATATTGGCCAGGAGATGGACCAAAGAAATACAGAATGTCCAAAGATACCCAAAAAAATTGCAATTGCAATTGGTTCATACAGATAATTGAAAAAAAAATTATAATTTCAGTTGTTTGCTTACTTAGAATGAACAGAAAAATCTTTGTTCCATTCTTTTTCACCATATCATCCTATTCAACAGCATTCATAAAGAATAAAAGATTTGATTTTTCATTGTAAGCCATTTTTTTCCATTTACAAGGAAGATTTTTTTCTATTTAGATTTTCATAAAGTATCATTTATATTTCCTCAAGAAAAGCCTCTTTTTCTTTTATATCCTTTTAAAGTTTAGAAAATAAAGAAAGAAATAGTAGTTCATTCCAGAGAAAAATAGCAAATTAGTTTCAAGACATAATGAGAAATAATACTTTTGTCAAACACTCTCTTCACTTGGCAACTTTGTAAATGATGCATCAAAGTATCAATAAATACACTGATATAATACAAATAATATATCTAGTATAATATAGGTATATACAAAAATTACTAAATTATTTTTCTTTTTATTTTCAGCAATGAATTTCTTTCGTGATGTATCAAAACATATTATTTTCTATCTCTTCTCTCCTACATATAATACAAGCAAGGGACAGTTCAGAGAGCTTAGAGAATTCTTCAGGCCTCTAAAGTCTATTAGGCTTAATATTTGGTCTTAACATCAGGCCTCTAAACTCTACTGCCTTGTTTATCTCTATTATTAACTGCCAGTGATCTTTGAGGTGGTTCTCCTTATTCCTTGAAGATTTATATGATTGAAACGGAACAATTTTTATGAGTTAGATATTATATTGATGAAACTTTAAAGATAA
>KZ308815.1:111871-157979 GCA_000376725.2 Ladona fulva
TCATATTTAGTTTATTTTTCTTAATCTGGATTAAATAAAATTTAATTTAAAAGGAAAATAGTAATAATACCCAGAAACATTTAAATTTCACCAAATAATCCTAACTTTAAATTTAATTCCTCTATAATAAAACTTTACTTCAACAAAATATATTAATTGTAGCTCCTTTAATGTGTAGCAGTATTTATGAGCAGCTGAAATTTGGTTAATTATGGGTATTACAGAATAAGCTTCTAATTTCCTTCTCAAGCTAAATGATCCCTAATTTATTTACTCCTTTTCAGGTCAGATGATTTACATGGATAACTGGAAATTAATTCTCTACCTAGCCACCCCTGTCATGCCTGACCTGAATAGTCTGATAGCTAATGGCCTCTATATTAATGATCTATCAATGCATGACTTCAGCAGGTACATATATCATTTTTCTAATTCATTGACTGTATGATTAAGTGAAATAAAAAAAGAAATAAGACTATATCATTTCTACATAAGAAGTTTTTCATATGACTTAGGTTTTGTAGCAGTACAATATCATCACTTGTAGGTCAAGTTTTTTTATTGACACATGAAGATGTTGTTCAGCAATGAAACCTAGGTTGTATATTAAAACATCTTCTACAAAAATTACTTAGTCTTTCTTTTCATCATGGTATTCTTCCATGAAATAATGTTTATCTCTTCATGGACGTCATCAGTACATACATGGGACCAACCCAGATTTCCTTCCAAGCAATTGTTGTCAACCCATACTGCACTCCCATAAATTAAAATTGCTGTGCTTATTTGCTATTTTTAATGTTTATATTTCAATTGTATACCAGAGAAAGGTCTGATAGTACTAGACCAATGCGAAAGTGCATGAACCAGCAAGGGGTTAAGAGATTTGGTAGATGTATATGAAGCAATTTGCAATGTAAAAACTCATTCAAAATGATCATTTGTATCAAATTTACAAAAAAAAAGCATATTGTTCTTTCTTAAATAGAACTAAATGGAACTGTTTATCATCAGAAATCATTAAGCTCTTTCCTTAGCAGTTGTGGCAATTTAAGACTAAGATAATCATGTTCAACAAAGCATTTGAGTTCATAGAATATCGTTAGGTCCCCAATCAATATAATCTTATCAAATATCTAATAGATTTGATTGTTGTGTTGAAAGAGGTAGGTAGTTTATTTTGTCATAAGTAAAAAGAGAGTAATATTCAATCATATTGACTGCTAAATGAATTATAAATTGTTTTATTTGAAATTACATTATGCTGGTAATCAAATCAATTTAATCAAATATAAAATGAAAATTAATGGATGAAGTACAAAAGTATTGAATGGATGTAATGTACAAGTGAGTGGCCACTTATTTGCAAGCACAAAAATGAATTATTGCTGGTCAATTGTTCATTTTTTGGGGCACCCTGTAAAATGTTGTTGAAGAAGAGGGGAAACAAAATTCTTTTTTAGATACTGTCATTAAGATACTCTTCAATTGCATTGTACAATAATTTACAAAAAGAATGAATTTTGTGTAATTTTAGCAAGATAAAGAATGAATAAATGATATTTACTTATATACTGATAGTCAATATTCAGTGATTGTAACAGCCAGAAAATATCTTTAAGTAATTTGTGGCAAGCTGTTAATTTATTTCCACTAGTTTGGGCAATTTTTATCTTAATTTCCTGTGCCACTTTTCTTAGAATTTAGGAACTTGGAAATGCAAAAAATCTCCCTCTAACAGTCAAAAATTAATTTTAACTTGTGGAACAAATACTCCTTGTTTTTATTTTTTAAGGCATCTATTCTCTAATGCTATTGAAAATTTTCAACCATGAAACAATTTTCCCTCTAGAGATTTAATGCTGGCTGGTACCCAGCAATCTGTGGAATTGAAACTAGCCCTTGACCAAGAGCAGCAGAAATCTAAAAAATTGGAGGAATCCATGAAAAAACTAGATCTTGAAATGAAAAGAACTGATGAACTGCTTTACCAAATGATCCCTAAACAAGTTGCTGATAGGTTGAGAACTGGAGAGAACCCCATTGATACTTGTGAGGTAAGCTTTTTATTCTGTTATGGCTCTCTCTATGATAAAAGCAAGTTCATTTAAGCTTCAAGTTCATGGATTATCCAAACTATGAAACAAATTTTATTAAGTCACTGTAACCAGGGTATATCATAAAAAACTTAACAAGGATTTATTCTATATTTTGTAGGAATATGTGGTGATGAAAAACTTCTAAGTTGTTCAATCATCTTCATGGAAATAAGTCCTTAAAATTTAACTCAAGCTTAGATTAGATTTCAGCAGGAGCATGAAAACTCTAGGATTTTTAAATCGTTATACCAGAGGAATGAAAAATATCCATGTCCTGCGTATGTTATATTGTGCAATAGTCTTACCGATTTAAGAGTTCAATTCTATCATATGGAACCCATACAACAAAAAATATATCAACCGCATTGAAAGAGTACAGAAGAAATTCTTTAGATCAGTCTGCTTAAAAGTAGGAGTAGATTATAAGGAAATGACCTACAATAAAATTAGTGCATTAATGGAGCTGCCCTCTCTTGAATATCGGTGGGCAGTACTTGATCTGACGTTTCTATACAAGCTGTGCAACAACTATGTTGATTTGTATGATCTACTTGAAGCACTAAAAATTCATCTTCCTACTTTTAATACAAGAGCTGTAAACCTGTTTCAGATACCTAATTTTAGTAACAATTACATGTATTATTCCACTATACCAGGAATAATGAGGACTTATAACTCCATTTCTCATGTGACTGATTTGTTCCATAATTCCCTCAGGGAGTTTAAAAGGATTATGTCTATATCTTTGTGTGACAATATGTACACTTAATGTATTTTTTGTATGTTCTGTATCTAAAGCTGTTTCTATTTATCTTACCATTAGTCATATGTACGATAGCTCTTCACAAATGTCTTTTGTTTGTTTATTGTTAAAATTTTATGGCCATTATATTTCTAAACTATATAACTAGTTTAACCTCATCAATTTAAAAAAAACCGAATACAGATATGTAAAAAAATAGCTTTATATTTTTTTTTTTTCCTAGTTGCTACATTTTATTAAAATACCCTCCGTATTTCTCTCCAGTACCCCAGGAAGTAGGATAGCACTATGAGAGTTAAATAGATTTTACTTCATGCATAGATATGTCACATCATGGGATTTGTTTTCACCTTTAACTTAAGAAACACATATAGTCCAACTTTCAGTCTTGGTATATTATAGGTGTCATCTCTGTTTAATTAATAATATTTTATGTGTTGATAGCTTAGCTATTTTTTTCAATCCTTGATACTAAAATTTATTTCTCCCTCCTATTTTCTTTTGTATACCTTTTGCTGGTTTTCATGCTCTTTGTCAGCGTCTTCCTGCAAAGGAAATATTTTTCTGTTATAACTTAATATTCCACATCTTTTTGCTTAAAATAGAAATGTTTTCCTTGACTAATTTTTATTTTTGCCTCTTCAACAATTTGATATCCAGGGAATGACAATGCTTTATCATTAACTCATGGACCTTAAATTTAAGCAGACATAGAAATGTTAATGTGATTGCTCAATTTACAATTTTCATACCCAGTATGTATTTACATGTCTCTTTTTGACCAAATATAGATGAGACAATTTTTGACTAATGATAGATGAGACCTAGTCTCTAACTCAGCCAAAGAAGTCATTTTTATATTATTGTAATTAAAGCCTCCCTGATTGTTTTTTTAAGAGCATTCAAGAGGTTTTCATTGATAACAAATATCCTTTTTGGAATGCTGGATTTTTTTCTTTATCTAAATCATCATTCCTTAACTGTATCTGGAACGAAAGCTTTCGCTGTAATTAACCATGTTGACTTCTTTCGGGCATACAGCATCGTCCTTCGACAAACAACGCTGTGTTCCCTAAAGCAGTCAACATTCCTTAACTGTGTTCCAAAGAAAGAGATATGGTTCTGGGGATTAGCGAGAAAATTGCTTTACGCTGACTTGTTGAAACAATATGGAAACTCAATGTTCCTCAATTAGTGTGTGGATTGTATCATCACTGAATACTTTCTTAAGCTATTCATTATCAATTTATTGTCTCTATCATATAAGAAACTTTGGTGTTACATAAAGATTTCTGTTTTTAAAATGGTTTTTCAAGGTAAAATTATAGGAAATACTGCCTTAAGGGATGGCTTGTCTGGCTCTCATAATATCTAAATCTTAACTGGTATTAGACTTTAAGAGCACTCATTCATTTGCCATATTATGTGAAATTATTTTGTTATCCGAGAGCCATTCTTCTCTAGTTTTTAAGTTATTGTTGTCATGCAGCTACATTTAGAGTAAGACAAAAGTACATGTAATCCTTAGTGTTTAAATGTTATGTAAGGGACCAAAGATGAGTGCTCTGTTTCGTATTATTTAAAAATTAGATTGTAACATATTACAGAGTAATTTTGTAATGAGACAATGACAAAAGAATAATATTTGAAGTGAAGAAAAATGAAATTGCGACATGTAGGGAGGTTTTTACCTCCACCCCCATTTTTACTATGAAGGTTAAAGAATCAATCTGCTTGTAAATCATAGCTCTACCATATATTTTTTAAACAAACAAACAAACTTTTTTAATATTTTCACTTAAGTTTATACTCAAAGGCTATATATTCTCCAAAGAAATACATCAATATATTCTTTCTTATAATTAAATGAGTAATGTTTTCCTCCAAAAGACATTGAAACTGTGATTTTTCTGAAGTTAAGAGAAGTTCAATAGGGTCAAGGAGGTGCCAAATTTCTACTCATAAGTTAAATAAGTATCATCCTTAATCCATCATATTCTCCATCTACAATTAAAGAAATTTCCTTTCCAGATGTTTGATGAGGTGTCCATCCTATTCTCGGATGTTGTCACTTTCACTGAGATCTGCAGTCGCATCACTCCCATGGAAGTTGTCTCAATGCTCAATGCCATGTACTCTATATTTGACAAACTAACTGAAAGGAATAAAGTGTATAAGGTGCAGTTTAGTGGAAATTTCCAGTTTGTAAGTTTTCTATGGTTTTCATTTTCTCCATTGGCTCAATTAGAAAATATTAAATTTTAGGTAGAGACTATTGGAGATGCATACATGGTTGTGTCAGGAGCTCCTGAGAAAGAAGAAAATCATGCAGAAAAAGTTTGTGCTATGGCTTTAGATATGGTTGAAGCTATAACTGATCTCAAGGATCCTTCCACAGGTAAAATAATAATATTGAACAAGATCTGGTCTTGGTCACTTCCATATAATATTATGCTCAGGTAGAGGTTTTCTCAAAGGAATTTTTAAAATTCAAAAATTCATGTTTGTTTCTAAAAATATCCTTTTTTACTTTCATATGGTTTCTCTGCCATAGCTATCCTTTCTTTACTTCCAAGAAACACCTGTTATCCCTGCATGCTCCCTAAGTAAAAGAACTTCTTTACTTAACATATTCTTGTATTAGTTAACATTAAATTAAACTGGAGTTTGTTCTTGTCTTTAGAAACTATAGCCTTTGTTTGAATGATTTATTTTTAATTTCAATTTCCTATGCCTATAGACAGAATTTCATGTATCAGAACTTCTAGCTATCAGCTAGAGAATTGAGTGAGATAAATTGAGATAATTCTACTTAGCTAGCTGCAAGACCTGCTTTTTAACCCAAAATGTATGTAGGCATTACATAAAATACAGGGAAACAACAGTTGTAGTAGCTTTCATTACCTTTACAGCTTTAGTCTTCTCTCTCATGGTCACTATTGCTTCTTTAATATACAGGTTGAACAGATAAGGTGAAAGTTCCTCCTCCAAATAGGGCATTAAAGCAAAGAAATAAAAGGAATGGTAGGAAATATATGGTATTTCACAAATAAGGTGAATTTGTAATTCATTGGTTGATACATTTCAGAAGCTATCCTTCCATGTTATTTAGCAGGGGTTACAGTGTATTACTTTGAATTTTAACTCATTTTTAATGCATTTAAACAGTTAACAGTTACAATATGAGCTAATAATGAGCCATTTTCCAGGAAATCACCTAAGGATAAGAGTGGGCATTCATTCTGGAACTGTTGTTGCTGGAATCGTTGGCCTTAAGATGCCAAGATACTGCCTTTTTGGTGACTCAGTTAACACAGGTACTCCTGCAGTTCATTCTTCTTTTTCTTGAATGTGACTGAAATGGACTTTGACCCATAAAAATTTTCTCTTGAAAGCATCCAGGATGGAATCCACAAGTGAAGCAATGAAAATTCACATCTCTCAAACTACAAGATCACATTTGCCAAAGACTTACCATGTTACTGAAAGAGGTGAAATTCAAGTTAAGGGAAAAGGTAACATCAATATTGATTCACTTTCTTATGAGTACTTTAAATACATAATGATTCCACAAAATAATCTTGATCTTCACCATGCTTGCAACTTAAAAAATAATATTTAAATTTCTTGCAATATATTATTTTTTAATGCAAATCAAGGGAAGTAATCGCCAAAAGAATCTTTGTTCAGATCATTTTCAATTACTTACAGATCAAATTAAATTATGCTAACCTGCCAAAGTTTTTGAATCAAGCTTTTGACAAGTTATGATAAATTTGCTCAAGTATTACTAGTTGCCTATGCCATCAAAAGTGATGGGTACATTTGCTGAGGAAATTTATATTAGTATTATTGTTGCATCACAGCAAGCTTATAAATTAGTAGGTATTATAAGCTTTTATGTAAATTTTGATAGTAATGAATCATCATAAAAATATACATAAAAATTTACTATTTTTCACAAATGTAATATTTGAACATATTCAAATGTGATGGTGAGTTTATTTACCTTATTCTCGTTTAAGATATTAAAAGAGTAATTCCTTAGTGACATATTTGGTTGGATTGGAGAAGTCAAGACTTGATCATGATAATGTTTGTAGTGAAGTGGTCATTCTCCATTATATAGTCAGTATTTTTTATATTTATTTTCAGCAAAACTATTGTATAGGGTAAAACAAGACCAAGAAATTTTAGAAAAATGAGAATGCTTAATTGACTGATATTTAAATCAACATTGCTTATTTTTGCAGTGCTATATTGATGAGTAACTCAAAAGCTTGCAGCTGTATTCTAAGATTTTTTATTAAAAACATGGACTTGAAAGTCTTTGTAGTTGCATTCATCTTCACTTGATTTATTTTTCATAATTTCAATATTTATGAGTCAAAAATTTTAAAGCATATATTGTAAAGTTTCTTACCTAATACCTTTCTCTTTCGATATTCTATTCAAAGTGAATCAATGACAAATAGTTTTTTACCACAGCAAATTCCAAATTATATATATGTATATAGTGTATAAGCTTACTCACTCTTTTTAATAGTTCAAAATTTGAAAATACCATACATTTAATGTAATAGGACCTTATTTTTAACTCAATTTTATAAAAGAAATGAAGCTTACAAAAGTTAAAATTAACTTTAATTACATTTAATACATTAACCCAGTATTTTTGAATTATCTGGAGTCAAACCCAGTATAATTTGTAAAAATGACATCAAATTTTAATGGTTACCAGAGCCCTATTATGAATCCTCTAATTCCATTCTTCTTTCTTATTGGAAGGTTATAAATTATTTTTTGAATTATTTCTGATGTAAATTACTGACATCCGATAAATAGTTTTATACACAATGGTGATTATTATAATAATGAAGTTATTGGTAATATAAATACTTCAGAATCATGATGAAGCAATCACATTATGTTTATATTACAATATAAATTTATGATTGATAAATTTTCATATGGCTTAGTTGTATTTCTTTTTCTTGAGATAATAATCAGTGTAATTAAAATGAGTTTTGTTTGTACCTCCCAATATGTGAATTTAAATTAAGAAATACTGCCGTTATTTTCATCAACACTTTATTGGTCAACCAGTTGTCACTATCATGAATATTTAATCTTAAATCTATACTTATAAACCTCCATGGATAGTATGAGCTTTTCTTATCCCTGCCTTATATCTTATTTTTAATTTGTATTTTGATTCAGGGCAGAGAAATGAATCTTTCTTGTTTTTTTTCCTCAGTCTTGTTCATGATCATGATGATATGAAAGCTGCTGAAGTGTGAGAAATGCTGAGTAATGGCATTTATTTAGGTTATACTTTGTTGAATACATTTTAGCATTATGGCTCAGTGAGAAAAAGCAATGACACATGTCTACTACAAGTCATACTTACTTTGGTAGCTAATGGTAGAGGGGTCCAACTCTAATACGACCCAAGCAGCATATTGTTGAAAGACTTCCGGGACAGAATGAGCTTTTATTCTAAGTCCAAATCTGTAACATTCACACTAATTTCAGATATTCATAAGTGATTGAACAATTAGAAATTAACTTATTTTATTCAATGTTTCAAACAGGATCCATGAAAACATACTGGTTGGAAAGTCGTGATGACCGTGAACCTTTGAGCATATCTGCTGTGCCCACACCAACTTACTACAAGGAAAAGGAGAATGAGGAAGATCTGGGTGAAGATAAAGAGAAAGAAATGGGTCCAGACGAGACAAGGCTTGGAGCAATCACTGGGACAAGGGAGGCAATTCCAGGAATGCGACAGATGATATCAGGCGCTTCTAGTTCCATGAGTATGCACAGCCGAAGAGGTGTTTACTCACCAGTGACATTTCAAGACGTGGCTAGACGCTCTGTAGCTAACTCTCCAGTAAAGACACCTCCATCCTCAAGGGGTAAAACTTTATCAAAGCCACAGTTTGGTTGTTTGTGATTTAATTATAACACAATTTTAATGACACAAATGATGACCACCCAAAATTAGAATGCAATACTAAACCTATTACTCACTAGCCAATTACTGTTATACATCACTAATTTCTTACTTGCCATAATTTTAAGGAAAAGGATAAAAGGTGAGTTTGTATGTAAAGGCAACCTAGAAAAATTCCCAAGGTAAAATAGACATGAAAAGACAAGAGCGAGACATAAATCAGGGATCTTCCACTATCTGGGTGGATGTTTTAACTAATGAAGGGATTTCTCCATTCCACCACTTTGTATGGCTGGTTTCACAATTAGGACATAGGCCATTGGTAAGCCAGCTTAGTATAATGAAACACCTTACCCTTGCTTACTAAATCTCTCAAAATGACATGTTTGAATGTCTTGGATTGATAGGTTAATTGGCTGAAGCATCCATCCAGAAAGTGGGGGATTCTGGGTTCTTGCTCTGGTCCTGTGGGACATTTTTTGTTAGCTTTTCCTTGGGAGTTTGCCATTATTTTCCTGTACATTCATAGCACAAAGTTTGTTCAATTGTTTAAAAGGTAAATTATAGACAACTGCTTCTTTGGTGATGGTAACAAAAGAGCCCAAATATGTTTGCGTAAAAATATCTATTGATTGGTGGATTGCAGCTGAAATTTTGTTGTTGTTTTAGTAGTTTTTAAGATACATAACATCCTAGATCATGTTGATGTGGTGCAGTTTTATCTGAAAAATATTTTTCGTATTTATTACTACTGCTTTGGAAGCAATTTAGTGTCATTAAACCTACTATTACATCTAGACTTTACATAATTATTTCCTTCACTG
Organism: Ladona fulva; assembly: GCA_000376725.2. NCBI lineage: Eukaryota > Metazoa > Arthropoda > Insecta > Odonata > Libellulidae > Ladona > Ladona fulva. Next base: position 121,520 of record KZ308815.1, read on the forward strand.
TTTCTTTCAGAAGCAAGCACATTATTTGCCTAATTCATTCTGAATACTTCTACATACATACACATTCTTGCACTCACACTTTCATATACTCCATCTTATTCATACAGGTACTTATTTCTCATACCTTTGCTAAATTCAATCAGCTTTTTCTTGGCCTTCCTCTCTCTTTAGTGTAACTCATTTTGTAATAATTCATTTTAGTGACTGCTTTCATCCAAACCTAGTTCAGGCTTATCTTGCCCATATACAATCAGCTAAATAAGTATTAATTACAATGCATTTTCTTGCTAAAATAAGTTCACACTAAGAAAAGCAGGATTGAGGACATCCCTTTCAGCTAAAGTTATTTTGTTTTGCAATAACTGAATTTAAAGCAGAAATGTCAGCTCTTATTGAGAAGTGTACAAAGTTTTTTGTAAAGTCACAAATGAATAGTCTATGTCTTAAATAATTAACGTAAATATGTAGCAAAAATTATATATTTTTGGAAGTCCTCATGAAGCAGGTGTGCTGGATATCTGTTTACATTTACATATTTCAACAACAAACAGAATGATCAAGTATGAATGTTGAAAATATGAAATTATTGGTAGTAGTTGTTGTATTGTTAAAAGTGCTTCGGCAGCTTAAGTTATTTGGCACCTGGCCCCCCACCGAGAATTGAACCAGGGACTACTTTCTTTGAGGTTGAACGCATTGCCCACTTGGCCATCTGGAAACCCAAAAATATGAAACTAGTTAAGAAATGTGTGCAGATTGGTTGAAAGCTTGTGGCCTCTGACACTGCAAAAGTCCAGTTGGAATTCCCTTTGGGAATGGAAAGCAAGGGAATCTACATGTCTAAGCCATTGGCCACTCAAACCCCTTTCAACATGCAGTAAAACAACACCTACATATGAATCATCCAGACTTTCTTTCAGTACATGAGGGAAAGGTATATAACTAAACATAGAAAGCCTTGTAGCTGAAATCCCATTGATGGGAAAAATAGTAACATGACTGGGACGCAAACCCAGACCATCCCAGTCATGTTGCTATTTTTCACACCTACATATCATAGGAATATCTGTACATATTTATTCATAACCCAATAATAACTGACTGCTGGTTCTATCACAAATGATACTATTCCAGTACAACTGCTTTTCATTAACTATTACCTTTTGTCCACTCAGTTCACCCATTATTTCCTGTGCTGTATAACAAAACATTGGCAAATATTTACTTCTTCATATGTACCACTTGAACTTGTGCTTTCTATTAGTTTACATAGACCAAAATTATCATCTAGAGTTTCATGCTAAGTTATGCATTTAATAGAACAATAATTTGATTAAGGGTAATTATTCAGTCTTTGAATCATTGTACATGATGTGGGTATTTCAAAATATTCATATACACTCATGAATATTAAAATAAAACTAAAAATTTAAATTAAATAATTTAAATCCTAATTCATTCATATTGTATTTGCTTAACAGATAAAATTTTAGTTTTTTTACCCTTACAATGAAGATTATGATTTTATATCCACAATTTAGATCAGGCAGTATTTGTAGTGAGGATCATTACCAAATAAATTCAAATTATGGTGATCAAAGTGAAGGTCCATTTTTGTCTAATGAAATAACCAGGCACGATAATAATAATAAATTTATTATCCTGGAGACCATACAGTGTTGCAGGCATAGGAAATGTCAAGCATATAAAAGTAGTGAACAATATTCATAAATAGATATGCATATATTAACATATTACGCAACCATACAGTACATAATTATAAAAAGACATCATATGTCATACGCTGGATGGTAGAGGTCTTAATGTTGTGGTGTTCCATAATGAACAAATAAAAAATAACAATTTATTTATAAATAAATGTTATTTTTTATTTATTCATAATATATCTTATTCAGATCTGATTCATAGTATAGCTATGAAATACATTCTTTAGGCTTGAGTTAAAGAAGTGGAGAGATTTTATGAACTTTATATTGTGTGGTAGTTTATCGTATACCCATTTCTTTTGGGTCAAACTTCACAGCATTAGTTGTAATGGAGTTTTGATGAAGATAATGATTTTTTCCTGTTGAAATAATTATGATAATTTGAATGGTGAATCTTATGATGTTCAAGCTATTAATGTGACTACTCTTCTCTGCATTTTGAACATCCTCACAGAATGCAACCCCCTTGGATGATACAATAGGTCATGTATGAGAGGAAATTGCCTTAATAAGCAGTTAGAAGAATGTCTCTGCTGAGGTGGCTGTTGGAGCTTAATTCAGTTGACAGTGTGGAATCCCCATGACAGAAAACTTCTCAGGTTATCAACTGGGTAACTCCCATGGTTAATACCAATGTTTCGGCAACAGAGGTTGTTGCCATTATAGAATCATAAAGATGATCTTTGAAAATGGCAACAGAGTTTGTTGCCAAAACATCGGTATTAACCAATGAAGTTACCCGAGAAGATTTCTTGAGAACGATTCACCAGGAAAACATCAGATCTTTCATCCTCATGATATTTTGGTTAAAGCAGAGATATTTTGTGCCGGAGATTTGCTGGATAGATATTTCATTAATTTTAAAAAATAGGCTTATTTTAGACTTTTTATTGCAAGAGAAATGTAAATGTCGACATTTCTCTACATTCAGATACATTGTTCACACCAGTTGCTAAGATGATTGGTTACTAATTTAGAGCTTTGAATAACTTAACTGTAACTTGGTGCAGAAAATAGGATATAAGTGTCATCAGCATATAGGAGAACAGAGACATAGTTAATTAACACAGCTGGGTTTTCTTTTTCAAAACAAGTCTTATTAAAAATATAGATACATGATAATGTTATATTCTTAAGTATTTCTAAGATGGCTTAACTCATGCATTTCTGAGATGGTTTAACACAAAGACCTAGTAGCTCAGCATTCTTAGATAGGAGAGTCATTTACTGATAGAATGAACTGATTCAGTAGCCATTTCTGATGAGGATGGATTTGAAAATAGTTTGTTTTAAAAATGCTGATAGTGAGCTGGTTAGCTGTATACCAAGCTTTCATTTAAGCTGTGGCCAAGTTTATGGCAGCAGATAATTGGGCTAAAGATGAAGTAGTAGATGGGATATATCATCAGTAAACAAGGCCAAGGTACCTCAGGTGAAGTTTGGATAGTGAACCCTTGTGAATTTCTGAGAGAGGGAGTTAACAGTGTAGAGAATAGATCCTGTAGTGCCTACCTTTTAATCTCTAATTAAAAGGTCAGAGACTAGAGCAGATAGAATCTTTCAGATACCTCGGTTGCCTGATAAATAAAAATGGCAACTGTATTTGGGAAATTTGGAGTAGAATATCCATGGGAAAGGAAGGCTTTGAAAGCTTAAAAGCTCTATTAAATGCCAAAAAATACCTAAGGAAGAGATTTCCAGAATGCTTCATATGGATCAGAAACTTGAACCTGTAGGAAAAGAGAAATAAAGTATCTTGAGAGTTTTAAAATGTGGCCCAATAATATGTCATTGTAATGTGGATTATTGAAAAAAAGGATAAAATGTTTTAAAATATTCCATAAGCCATATGTCATCAGGCAGAACACACGTTTAGGGGCAAACGGGAATCTCTGGATTAGAGATTTCTAGGAATTATCCAATGTGCATTTCGGAAATAATGTTTCTATTCTCAAGGGCTCCACAGTTGTAATGGATAATTGAATCATAATCTTTCATAAAATATACCTAGCACATCATGTTTATCGACTGATATCTTAAACATCTTAGATAGAAATGGAAAGAGAGCAGCTGCCATTAAATGAAGTTTCTGAGTACATGCTGATAGGATGAAAAGATGTTACATTAGAAAATAAAATTAGTTAAATGAGAAAACATTCAGTTCAAAAACTTTTGAGGAAAACAAAACTAATGAAATAGGGGGGTTACTACTGGCTACTGAATGCTCATCATCCTTTTCATTAAGAGGACAAACTTTACTATATTTGAGTTTACTTGGGAAAATCCCATGTGCAAGATTTTTGGTAATACTGGGAAACTAATTTAGAGTGCTTATTCATGCAAAAGATTGCCAGGCACTTCATACATTCTGGAGGTGTACTGGTTAATAATCTTTGCAAAATTACAATCAGGTTCATTGGTAAACTGTCTCCAGGTTGAAAGTAATAGTTAGCCATGTGGTGGTTGAGAACTGAGAACAAAAGGTGCTTCTGCATGCAAATATAAACTGATAATTAATTCTCTAGGCAATATTATGATTCGTTATAGTCTCTTTATCCACTCTCAAGGAGTGGTTTGTCAATGAGGTAGAGTGTGTGATATTGGAATTTATTATCTTCCATACTGCCTTACTGTAATATCATAATTGAAAGTATAATCTATCCTAAGATCACCTTTGCAAAGACAAAATATCTATTAGAGACTTTAGATATATTCACCAAATAGAATAATTAGGCAACCATTGCATGAACAAACACAAAATCAGCTTACATCTGCACTATAAGTGATTCTCTTTGCTATTCTCAACATCCTGATACACTTACCTCTGCAGCATAATAATTACCAACTATATTTTGTCCTTAAAATTAGCACTTCCTCTGGGATGATGTCCGCTACATATTCAGATTATGGTCGAATATTCCTGAATAAGTGAATTCTGCCAAAGATAACTTGGAATTGTACAACTTATACACTCATTCAGAATAAAAGGCTGTTTGTTATAAAATGAAGTGCCATTTAACATGATAAAACGCTTCCATAAATGAAAAAATGTTTTACAATTACACGTTCTATGTTCAAATATGAAGTAATAAAAATTCTCTTGTCTTCCAGAATCTCGGTCTAATTCCTTTGAGTGTGGTAGGCTGTTGCATCGAGACGGTGAAGTCAACTTCCTAACAGATAAGATGGCTTCTTTGAGGAAAGATATGGTCGAATCCAGTGCTAATGAAGTCAGGACCCTTATAAATATTAAGGACTTCAGTAAAGATGTAACCAGACCAAGACTACGACACAGCGAATCAGCAGATAGTGCGACAGCTCTACTTCTTGGAGATCAATTTCAAGAAGTTACATTATTAAATCATAAAAGACCAGATGCTGAAAGAAAACCACCACAAATCATACCCACAATCTCAAATAAAATGACGAATTCTATTTCTGAGGGCAGCATCTGTTTACAGCCGAGAAAATTAATGGAAAACTCAACGTTGCTTCACCAAAGAAGTACGGACGAGGGAGGTGGGGGAGGCAATACTCCTCATCCATCGTCCACTCACCAACAGTGCTGTAGTGGCTTTGGTGGTAGGCATGGTGTACAGAGTAACACTTGTGAACTAGTGTGACCAAAGACTATGACATAGAGCTGATCCATCGTCACTTTCATTGTCCAAGAAAATTCTCAATTAGGACATGCCCAGCGCTGAAGGTTATTATTTAATGCAATTTCATAAGGAAAACGCGGGCGTTTCAAATAAATCACAATTTAGAGGTGTCAAGTGTGATAAAACGTTATTACGAATTAGTACTTGCCAATAAAGCTAAATGTATACGTAGTTCCGAATGTGTTTACACCTTGACTCAAAATGTATTTTAATGTTCCGAGCACAAAAAAGCACAGTTATAATAAGGTAATTGATAAGGGTCAAAGAAGCAATCAAGTGATATGTAATGTTACACGATCCCTAATGTCACAAATAGGAATGTAAAGATTCAAACAGAAATGAGTAAATTTTATTTTTATGCAAAATTAAGAAATAAACTCACATAAAAACATCGCAGTCACATATCTTGTGATTTGACAATAAAAACGATCACAAAATTCAACGCAACTATAATTTATTTCTTCACAGGACGATTACTTCGGCACAGACTACGATGATCAGCTAAATACGACTAAATATAATGTAATTGAATGACCAAAATATTTATGTAAAGTAATTGGCATACTTTTACAAGGATGACTGAATAAATAAAATATGCACAAATTTTGTTTCGCTTTATTGAAAACTAATCAGAATACCGCAGCCAGCTACCTCCACTACGATATTTCTTAACTAATCATACTGTTTTAATGCCTTGAAAGATATAGCAAAAATTACTTTCGAACAGCGAAAAACAACTATCTGCACACATTTAGCTTTAAACTAATACATTACGAAGCCTCTTAAAAGTAATAAAGCATAGATATATACAAAGTAAACAAGTTCGCCCTAATAGCCAAAGAAACGCAGGCTAGAATTCAATTTCATGTATAAAAACAGACATCCCCATCTGAAAATATTCTTCCCCTGAAAAACAAACAACACTTTTCACAGAAACTAAGAGGCTCAACAGTTTTAATGTCCGATAGATAGATGTATGAATAAAAACAATTTTCCACGAGCGAGGATCAAAAACTCTGTATAATTACTCTCCAGCAAGGGCTCTTCCACGCATTTTCGACTTCGACGCACTCGTTCGATTGGCTACTTCATATAAACGCACCCTGTACGAGGTTAGAAAGCTCCCTCGTACGAAACGGGGCATCGACCGCCTTGCCTTGTCGCTACCTGGCCAGGGAGTGGTAGTTGGGAAGCTAACAGCACCAATACACTGCTAGGCCTTTCATCGTATGGCTGGTGATTCGCCCACCATTGGTGTACATTTTGCCGACCAATCATTGGGAAAGTGCTGTCGAAAATATCCAATGTAAGTCCTCAAATTACCAATGTTCATTTCTGCTCGCGGTTTTGTTATCATCTGTCGTAGTGCAATGTGCCTCAGTGAATTTTCACGATTTTCAATGGGGAAATTATCTCGCCACAGCCAACAAAGCGTGGAAGCCATGTTTGTTTCAAGAAATATAAGTTTAGGTTAGTAAAGAGGATTTGAATTTTCGAGTAGCAGTGAAAATGTATCCTTCAGTTAAAATAACGTAAAGTATCGTCGAAAAATATTTCATTTGCATATTTAATCTTTCACTCTTTGGCTCAACACATTTAAGCTATTCAAGGTCATTTTTTCGAAGCTCAGTAGGCTTGGATATGAAGTTACACTTTAAAACGCGTAGTATTTCTCCTCCGGATATAAGTTCGTTATTTTTAACGATTTTATTGAATCTTGATTTTAAATATTTATCTCTCATGGACACTTTATTGTGAAGGATTAGTTCTTCGACCATTCGAGCCCACCTACCGTTCTCGTGTATTGTTTGTCTCAAAATTCTTGTAAGTGAATTCCGAAGAGTCTTATTCAGCAAACAAAAATAGCGAATCCCTTAGTGAAAAAATAAGTATAAGATTCTAGACGCAATATTTTCTCATTTGATAGTAGAAGTTTGTTTTCTTAATGTAAATGTTTGGAATTACGTTTTGTAAGTATCGTTTTTTGTTTTTGTTTTCATCAGATCGAACAAGTGAGTTAGATATTAAGCTGTTTGAAGCCAAACATGGAGCAGCAGCTGAATACAGCTGGTGGTGGAGAAGGACAAGTAACGGTCATGCAAGCAGTCCCCACGACTGTTTCTGGAGGACAGCAAGTTCAGGTTAGTTTTAAAGTATTTTCCCGATTTGCCCACTTCTTTTCCATGATTTACCGTATGTTAACTATTTTTATCGAACATTGGTAGGTTGTGCAGGTTAGCAACGGGCAAGTATTACAAAATGCTGGCGGCCAACAGATTATGCTTCAAGCGATACAGCAAAATGGCCAAACTATACAAGTAGCGGCACCAAGTGCACAGGGTATACCACAAATACAGGTCTTGCCTGTCTCGAGTTTGCAGGTAAGATATTTTTCTTTAGTAATGTATGAAATGCAATGTATGAAATTTTGGTTATAAAATTTGACGTTTTCGTACCTAGGGAGCCTCAGCCCCGCAACAGATTGTAATACAACAGCCTCAACAAGCTCAAATAATTCAGACAGCTGACGGTCAAACATTCATCTATCAACCAGTGCAGCTGGGAAGCCAAGGAAACGTAGTGCAGGAAGCTCAGCCTACAGGTGATTACTGTAAATAAAGTATTCATTACCATTCTTTTTGTTTGTAAACTTGCCTGCTAGTGTTACAGAATTAATGATTGGAATATGGTTAGAATATTAGAGATACTAACAGCAGTTATTTTGTTGACTTAACCTTAAGGGTTGTCAAAAATGTGTTATTTTTAACTTGATGGGAATATAATTGCATGTTGTAGAATAATTCATGTAGTATTTAATGCTTGTTGAAATATTCCCGTTTTTTAGTATGAATACTTTTATGATTTGCATGTTGTTGTAATTCAGTTAAACGTTAACTTTTGAAACTGTCAGTGGAGCAATTTAAATGTTTTCAAGCAATTTAACATGTTTCAAATTGTCAATTCTTCTTGTTTGTTTTGAATTGTATCAGAAAGTGATCTCATGTTTTAGTTTGAACCTAATATGTTAATTATTTCCATGCCATTTCAGTTGTGACATATTTTTTCTTCTTATTTTTTATTTTTATGTAAATGAAAACATGCCTGTTTTAGTTATGCTTTCTTTAAGGTAGCAATCAGTCTTTAACTGCCATATTGCTTAAATCAGAGCATATAAATACAGGCATAACCATTTACCAAAAAATCAATTGTTCTTGGTATTTACAACAAGTAAATCTACATAACGAATTAAGTCAATGTTCAGTTTTAGTATGTAGTTTTTTCTTTAACATGATGATATGGAGTAGCCAACACCTTTTATCTTTTTATTATAACTGGCTCATAGTTCAGTATTCACCAGAATCATAACATGAAGGAGTAAAGTGACTGAAAATAACTTTTTAGAAGTGTGATGAATGTTGTTTGCATGGTTGGTTTGGTTTTCTTGGTGAGGATTTGTTTTGAGAGCTCTACCATTTGCTGTTTTAGTCATCAACCTGTCTGGCAACCTGGTCCAATTGGCAACGAGTGCTTCAACGCCAACGGCAGCCCAAGCAGCTACTCCTCAACAGCCGCCAAGTCCACCTCCACAGCCAGCTGCCGTTCCCACATCTCCCGTCTCAGTATCACAGAATATCGGAGTCAATGGAACCAACATTGTGATGGTGAGGCATAAGACATTTTTGATGATTTATTGGGTGTTGGCATACATCACATTTGAATAAGTTAGTTATTGGATCATTTACTATAAGGAAAATCTGTTTTGGTCTTAAAGCAATATTCAAAGTTCACCCAACTCCAATCTACTCTGATGAACTAAAAATGTCATTGTTCTCATTTACTAGACAATCTTTTTATATAAAAAACTATGGAAAAGATTTGAAGTGGGTTAAAGGGGATGTTTTCATAACATGTTATAATTTTATATTAATTACTTCAATTTTGGTTGTAGTCACACACAATTAAGCATCTCAAGCATTTATTATTTATTCTAGAGATTTTATGGCTAAATATACTTAAGGGGCTTTAATTTGACAAATGTGTGGTTTCATAGTTAAAAATATGACTTGTTTAGTTATATTTGGTATTAATACGAAGGGCTAGAATCTCTAATTTTATTGGCTGGATTGTAAAAATTCAATTTATTCTGATATTAATGACCAGGACATTTCTTAAGTGTATGCAGTTGTACCAATGAAATAAATAGTGTAATGAGTTTATTGATAGTTTTTCCATGCTATGATTCATTGTGTTTCCATGGTACATTACCTGCAATCAATTTTTTAAATTTTACCATTTATTTTGTGCAAATTCTCTCCTTAACAATTTCGTTATATTTAAAAACATTTTTGAGTCTTTCATGCCTTGTGAAATTTAGTATTATTCTCTAAGCAATTGACTGCTCAAGTAAAATCCTCACTAATATTTTTCCTTTGCATAGTTTAAGTGCCTTCAATATCTCTATTTGCTGCTTAATGTGTGTCAAAGTGTGTTCCAAGTGGCTTAAGTATATTTGTGGGATGGCTGATATGTTTGTTAGCATGTACTTTTTATTATTTTGCTTCTTTCAAGATGGTCCCTGGTTCTGGAGGTGTGCCTCAGTTCCAGAGGATTCCACTTCCCGGAGGAACTGAATTCCTGGAGGAGGAGCCGTTGTATGTGAATGCAAAACAGTACAGAAGGATACTCAAGAGGAGGCAAGCGAGAGCCAAACTGGAAGCAGAAGGGAGGATACCCAAGGAAAGACCAGTAAGTACTCAAAGTACTGTGTGAATTATGCAAAATTATGTTGTTCTCAAATTTCTTTAGCTAGCTACAATCCTAAAATAGAATCTGGTTGTGGGTGTAATGCTGGCTGAAAGAAATTCAATCTTAGCCTAATTCTTCTTCTATAACAGATCTCAGCTGTTTCGAAGCCTCTTGCATCCAATCGTGTATGCACCCCCGTATATATAGAAACAAGCTACAAGATGTAGATCTCTGTTGGTTTCCAATGTTGTCCTTTAATCTTTGGATTTGATCATTGATTTAGTTTGCTTGTCTTATTGACTTCTCATCTCTTATCGTCTTAACTATTTGTCTGTCCATCCTTGATTCCTCAAATTCTTGTTTTTTGTTCATTCCTTCTCCTTTATTATACATGTCCATTGTCATGATATCTTTCCAGCAATTTTTCTCAATATTGTCACATATGCTGTGAGCAATCTTGTCTTTCTTTGGCAGTGTGGCATACTCTTGCTCTCTGCTCAAGTTACAGAATTTATTTATTTCCTTTTACCTGCTTGAAATATCCCTTACCTTTTTTTGCTTTACCGATAGCCTGTAACCAATTCGTGTTAAATGACTTTGTGTATTGCAAATTCTTCCTTATTCAGTTTTTTGAGTCTTTAATTTGAAGTTGTTGATTCGATGACTGAGGTTAGCAGAGGTTAATTTTTTTTGAATGCTCAATAACAAGAACTGATTTTTGTTCAGTTGTCTCCTAGAAAAAAGCATGTGTTGCTGATGGACTGCAAGAGCTGTATGCTATGATCTATTTACTGTATAAGCATTCTTTATGTACTCTGTATTCTGCAGGGTAGTTAATCAAGTAACGTTGAACATTCCATAAATAACGATTTTCATGAAAATTCAGAATATTTCTAAACATTGATAATATTTAATGACTTAAAATTTTCTAGTGTGTAAAGTTTTGTACAGATATAACCCTGTTATGAGTTGACATTGAGTGAAAGTTTTGTGATGCAATTCACAAAACAGTTAAAAATTTTGTAATTGCTTTATATCTGATGGATTATCTTGAAAAGGCAGATTAGAAAAGATTATCTTGAAAAGGCAGATTAGAAAACTTCATTAAAGCCAGAATTATTTACATACCTAAATACATGCTATGAAAACTGTTGCTGAAGATGGTCCTTTAACTGCTTGTTTACTATAAAATCAAGAACTTGAAGTTATATCATGGCTCTAAGAGTGATCAGGAACTTTGTATTTAAAGTGGACATTTGATTATTCACTTTGTCAGTTAAATGTTCCTCCAAAGAACTCCTGGTTGTCTATTCCAGGTTTTGAGTAACCAGGAAATCATTAGTTTTTGTTAATTCATCCTCTTTCATTACATTTGAGCACTATCTAACATCTATATGGGAAGATTATTCCTTTTTAAAAATCCCTATGGTCCTTTTATGAGCATAGCTAGCATTTCTGTATTTTTCCTTTTCCTGCTGTTATTGTGATAACGAATTGTGCTCCTTTCTTGTTAATGATCCTATTCTCTGACAAGAATGTACCAACATTATTCAGTATTTCAATTATGACACGACTGTTCTAGTATATGCATTTGATACATAATCAGACTCTATCAAGTTTCTGTGCAAGAGTGGTCTTCCGAAGATCGTTTTGCCACATTCAGGGAACAGTTTATCCAACACTTGCTTCTTCCAATGTAAACATTTTATTCATCGGTCTGTTCTTTATCCTGTGATATTACAAAGTCATTTAATTTATTATTAGAGTTTCTAATTGATTTTACTAAGCTCTTGTTCCAATGTGACTGCTCATAATACTCATGTAATTGATGTTCTCTTTTCCTGGGTTTGCTAATCCCTAACATATGCTCTTATGAATTCTGATGAAACCTGTAAGCAGAGTTTCACTAGAGAATACTTCCGTTCCAATTTTCAGCATTTGTCTTAATATTTTTGTCATTGATTTTCAGAAATATCTTCACGAATCAAGGCATCGTCATGCAATGAATCGAATCAGAGGTGAAGGCGGGCGCTTCCATTCTGGTTCTGTAAAGAAGCGAAATTCGTGAGTATAGTAGTGTTGATCAAATCTGTATGTAAATCTAAGTTTTGCCATGGATTTGAATTGGATGTTTTCGTGTTTCAGTCATAACACCAGAACCCTAAGTTTACCAGTAACTTCTACGAGTGCTCAGGTTGACACAGATATTGCATCAGCAATTGTGATTGAGGTAATTATCATTTTATGAGTGAATTAATTATTTTATTAACATAAGTTCATAATAATAGGTTACATTTAAATTGTTGTTTTTACAAAAAGTGGTTACATTTTATTGAAAGAATATCCTAGATTTGGTGAGTGCTTGGTTAACACAATCTGTTTATTTGAATTTACATAGCACACCTTGCAATCCAATCTGAAAATGGAAGGAAATTTCCCTGACTGTGAAAGGTAGAATTTTAATATTTTGTCTTAGCTTTATATCAGAAACTATTTTGTGTGGAATTAGATATGGTTTTCTATCAATTATACCAATCTGACCACAGTAGCATTTTCTTCTAGTTGAATTGGATATTGCATGAATGTATTGTGTTTGCTGCGCACAAAACTCAGGAATCATGAAGAATTGCATGTACTTGGTATGAAGATGGTAACTCTTAGTAACCTATATTTATATTTTGTATGTGGTTCATCTTAAATGTTATCTTGTTAAATTTTCTGGATTCTGTAGTCTTGAAATTTGCAGTGGCACTGCCCATGTAAAATATGTATTTTGTGATAAGAGAAAGGACAGCTGAGAGAAAGATTTGTGACAAATTATGTCTTTGTGTGGACTTAGAATACCTTTAGCATCTGGCTCAGGATATTTCAGTTCTGTTATACCTTAAGATTTTTGTGTGGCTGATTTCTTTATATATTATGAGAACTGATTTGAAATTTGTAGTAGGTCATCAACCTGTTAAAAGTTTCTCCATTTTACTGTATTTTATGACGAAAAAAGTTAAAATCATGGTTATCTAATGACTCCATGAGAAGTGTCAATCAAGTTCTTTTTAGTGTGTTCACCATATGCACATTATTTTGTTTGCCATGCACCCGTGCATTGTCTTGATGGTAGAGGATCTTTTTTAAGTGAGGACATTTTTTTTCCTTGATTTCTTTGCTCAGTCAGTGCAATAATGACTAATAATACTCTCCAGTTATCGTTTGACCTTTTTCCAACTAATCGGTGTAGATAATTCTGCATGTATCCCAAAAACCCATGGTCATCACCTTGCTGGCCAATTTCACCATCTTTGCCTTCTTCAGAGCCTGTTTGCATTCAAAAACCCTCTTTTGACTGTTCTTTTATCTCTGGAGTGTAGTAGCATATCCATGTTTTGTCCACAGTTTTGTATCGAAGCAGAAAATTGTTACAGAAGATTGTCAAAATAACCTCAGAGTTGACCACGCAATTGCGCTTATTCTCCGCTGAAAGCAAATGCAGCACCCATCTTGCCAAGATTTTTTTCGCACTCACGGTTTCGAGCAAAATTGAAAACACTGTATCTTGCAATATGCTTGTGGCCTCAACTATTTTGTGCACTTTGATTTGTCAGTTACTCAAAAACATATTGTGGATTTTGACAATCATTTCAGGGGTAGTCACTGCCATTGGATGTCCCAAACGATGTTCATCTTTTGTGGATGTTCAGCCACGTTTAAACTCATTTACTCAATTGTAAATAGCTGCAAACACAGAGCAGATGTGCCATGTGCTTTATCCAATTCAGTTTTTACCTCTTTCAGTGTTTCAACGATTATGTGTGTTTAATCACTGCTTGAAACTCATGTTTTTCCATTTTTCTAAGTAAACAAAAGTTTTTTGCTTCAATCGATAATAAAAATGAAACCATGTGATGGATATAACTGATACTTTAACAGCCATCTAGTGAGTAATCATGCTTACTAAAAACAAAAAAATTATTACACTACGAGGACTTAATGAACAACCCTCGTAATATACAAATTAAAGTTTACTGTACCAAAAAGTGCATGAACATTGTTCTATGTAAATTTTTTAGCGAAATGCAAGAAATAAGTTTTATAAATTTTACATTCAAAGTTATGGATTGATAAAGTTCATCATTCGATGTATTGTTTATCTATCCACTATAAAGGATTTATAAAAACTAATTAATAATATAATAAAAAAATAACTAATACTAAATTTTTTTTTCACCTGCAGTACATTTTAAATTTTTAGCATCATCTGTTTTAGTTAGGTAGAAATGTATATCTTGAAATCTAGGGATTTTTATAAACTGGCCTTGATTTAGATTTTATATACAGGATCCCCACATTTGGAATACCAGTACCAGAAATAATTGTGTGTGTTGAATTCGGAGCACTGATTCTGTACATTTTCTGCACTTAATATTCCTTGAATTGCAAGATGAGTTATCTAAGTAGCCAAATCTTTTTTTTATAGTTGATAAAGTTGGTATCTTAAAATTCTTTCCCTTAAGCATACATTTAAAGAAATAAAAATAAATAGATCTTTTATTGTGAGATATTTTCCTGAATTATTGATGGAATAAAATATAGTCCGACATGCCACATTGCAAACACTCTGTCTCAGTGGATGCTGCGTTGATAAAACAAGTAATTGATACATCTTTTACACTTTGAAGAAGTTGCTAAGATCCCCAGACTTGCTGGCTCCTCTTGTTTAATGCCTCTGATAAATATTCTATTAGTTGTTGATGTTCATTGCATGTCTCTATAGCAGTCAGTCGCTCAGTAATTTATAAGTGAAAGTTTTCCCTTGCTACATTGACATTTTCAATCTTTGTAAGTTCTGACTACTGCATTTGGGTTCGACGAAAATGGTCTCTTCAATTTTAATATTAGCTATGAGTGATCATAGAATTTTGGTGGTTGTGGTGGTTATTCAAAAGTGGTAAGGTTATTCTTGTATCTACTTTGTTTGATGGGAGTTCTCTTAACCGAATCACAATTGATGAGCATTGAGTTGAGTTGAGCCACATCTCAGTTGTCTGTCATAGTCTGGCTACATTTTTAATCTACCTTTGCTTTGAAATTTTGCATAAGTTCAGTTTTAGTATCAGTAGTTTTAGAAGGAATTTGTTGTGTTAAACTGAACATGAGATTAGGTTTATCATAAATTTAGCCTCCATAAATGTGGGATTGTCTTACATTTGTCAGCAGAATGATTTTTTAATAGAGTAATTAATTTTTGCGTCTCGTCCATTACTTACAGTCCATATGGTGGCTATTATATGTGTGTAGCACACATGTTTTGACTTGTTTTAGAGCTTTTACTGACTAACTTTGAGAAGAGTATATACTTATGTGTCCATTTTGAATTTTACCAATTTTATTTCCAAACCCTGATTCAGCTCAAATTTCAGTTTCAGTTCAAATAACGACATACTGATGACATAGTATCATTTAAGCTAGTCAAAATGAATACTACTAAAATTTTGCTGCATTGTCATTTATAAACTCATTGTCTCATTTAAAAGACTTTAAAACATTGGCAGAGAGGTTCAAGAGGAAACTAATTGATGAAGAAAATTTTTTCTTGGAAAAATCTAGTCTCAGTAAGACACTATTTAATGACATAATGATCTTATTTAATGTAATGATTTATTATTTATTAAGTTATTCTAAAAAGAAGGTGACATTATCAAATGCATATATTACAATTAGGAAGTGAATTGAGTTACGTTTTACATCACCAGAGTAATTCTATATTCCAGAGAAAACCACCATTAACATATAATCATAATTGTTATCATAATCATATTGTTTAAAACAGGCAATAGAAAAATCTATATTACTGTAATGCCAGCTTCAGTTACTAGTAGAAGAAAAATGCCTTTGTTTTTTATTTTAAAAAGGAGTAATCTTTAGGAAGGGAAGATGATGAATGCCAATGTCTTAAAACTAGATCTATGACTGATCGAGATCTGAGGAAGAACTGATAATCTAATTAGATGACATTGTAAATAGTGATGATCCCGAAGTTGAACTAACCTTCAATGCAATACATGCACATTTATGGGCTTTGTTTGCTATAACAAAAATTATATTCTGAATGATTGGCAAAACATGGTGATTTTATGGATGTTATTAATATCAATGATCAATGGTACATTTAGCCCTCGGGTGCTCTTGTCAGTCAAATCTACTTAATAAGCCAGCATCTCTGCATGTTATGATTTGGAGGATTTTTGCTGTTTTGAACTTGTTTCTCACGTGCAGAAACTAGAAGCTTACATTATGATAAGAAGAAACTTACAAGTGAAAGTTGCCAGTAGTATTCAAGACAAATTTTTTATTAATTCATAGCTTGGCTCTTCTGTAAAATGTCACAACAAATCTACATTAACACCCTGCAAGTCACATTCCAGTGTGTGGGGGTGTAAACTCCTGCTTGTTCTTGTTGCATATTGTTTGGCAAAAGTTCTTCAAACAGCTTTTATTAGAATCTATCTCATATTTTTACTCCCATTGATGGATAAGCAAAAGTAGCAGGGTGGTTGTGCAACTTTTGCAAAGATGCCATCTCTGAGTCAGTCAAACAGTAGTGGCCTAGCTTCTTATCTCCTTTCTTTCAAGGATTCCTAACTTGCATCTAAGAGCTCTTTTTTTACTGCTTTCAATTAACATAACATTTTAACAACGTGCCTGCCTGGGTTTTGTTGACTTATGTTTCATTTGCTGAATACCTAAATATTGCTGAATAATTTGAATGAGTCCTGACCATAGTAAGATAACTTAATAACCTCTTACTTTGTACTCTAACCGAATAATGCTTGATTATTTGGTGTTACAAGCATTACATTTAATTTTTAATTCGTCTATTTTATGTGTAAAATTTCCCTTGCTGAGTCCTCCTTTTCCTTAGTGATAATTGCGAGAAAGCTTTAATTCTATTTCCATAGATTTTCTTCTTTATATTCATGTTTTATCTGCTTCAATTTAGTTTACATATGAAGTTATAAAAAAATTACTGCAGGCTCTGTAATTTGTAATTCACAAAAAGCAATTTTTATACTATCACAATTTAATGCTTTGAAATATATTTACCAACTTTCATATTAAAATAAGGTAACTAATGTGTAGACTTTCAATTTAATTTTAAAACTCAGTTATAATTCTTAACCCACAAAACAGTAGCACATTCTGTTGTTATTTGTGTATGTTATTCAATCTAAAGGCAATGTTATGTTTGGAAAGTTATTAAGAATCTTTTCTCAAATCCATATAAATCTTATAAATTCACAACCCTTGTTTCCAACAATTGATTGAGTGATATCTATCTGGAACTATATTTTTGTAAGCATTGACTATTCTGTCTCAATTTATTGTGCTAAGAAGGGATTTAATTTATATTAAGAAGAAAAAGCTGATTTATGAATCAATTTCTCTTGAAATAGAAGTTTTGCAAAGGGCCAGGTTTTAAAGGAGGAAGAGGGAATGTGTTGGTTAGAGGGAAGAAAGGCAAATTCGCTTCTTTTGTATTCTAGTAATTTTTTCATCAGCTAAAAGTGAATGCCAAAGTAATTCCAATGCCAATAACAATGGAAAGGATAGTGGTTTTTTCTATTGGAACTTAGTCAATGATGTAAACTTTTTTTGAGAATTCAAAAATCTTGCTTTTAACTTGCTAGGAATTTGTGTCCACTTACAACTGCTTGAAATCAAAGGTCCTCCAAGTTCAAATTCAAAATTGTAATACATTTGACCCTATTAGGATATAGGCTATAGTTTATCAGCTCTTACAAATTTTTATTTAAGTTAACCCTCAAAAGTTATCAGTCCTCCTATCTAAACTGTTGAAGCAAATTTATGTATGCTATAACGTGATCAAGGAATATTATTTATGTCATGATGTGATTAAGTTTGTGTTAACTTTATAATCTTTTGAGTCATCATTTTGTTACCTACATTCTTACTGAGACATGCAATAAGTGTACCAATTTGCGCATCAATCTGGAACATAAATAGCTATCTATAATTCTAATTGAGTTTTACTCTTTTTTTTAAGTCATTTTTCAAACAGGACAAAAATCTTTTTATTTGCATTGTGGGTTTATAATCACAAATTATGTATCATCCATTGTTATCTTTACTCTTTTCTACAAACATGTTGTGGTGACATAATTGCACTAATTACGTATACAGTGGGTATTAAGAAAATAACTTCTCTTGAAGACTAACAGAAATGTGTAAAATGGAATGGAACAAAACATTTCATAACAAACTGAAGTGCAGGCCAGGTTATGTGTTTCAACATAATTCCCACCCCTGTTGAGACACAGTAAGGCTCAAAATATTGTACACCAACATCAAAGGACAATACTGCCTTGATTGAAGACCATTTCAAATCACGTTTTTTGAGATCACCTTTAAAACTTTGGCCAGCAAGAAAAACCTTACAGATTCATAAAGACATAAAAATCAGAAGCTGTCCGGACTGGGTTGCTGGTGCATTTTTGTGAGTTAAAAAGTCAATTTGCATTCAACAGATGTTTCGATATTCTTGGGCACTATCAGATTGAGCACAGAGAAGCATCTTCTACCTCTCTCATACTACCACTCAGTCTGTGTTTGAACTCTTGCAGTTGCAGGGCAATTGAAGTAGAATTTGTAGACTGTTTCTGGACTTGTTATTAGTATTAGTGGAATGAATTGCTCTTGTTGGTTAGCATATATAGGGATTCAATACGGTAAAACAATCATTTATTTGATTAGAGAAAATGTATGGTTTGTTTGTCTCATATCTTGGGATTCTTTGCTTGTCTTACATAGAAGTAGTTTAATTCTGTTTTTGGAGATCTTTTTATCCTTTAAGTATCTTGGATTAATTATTGTGGTTTGTGATTTAAGGTCAATGAATGTCTAATAATTTATGGATGTACTCTTGAATTTATTTCTTTTTAAGCACACTTAACTCTATCACTAATATGTATTTAATTTTCCTTTCCAGGGCTGACATAATGCTGAGTTTGGCATAGAGCAATATTGAGAAAGATTTGGAAGTATGACAGTAATAGTTAGACTCCATTGAAGGCTTTTGCTGATGATTATCCAAGTACGTGTTGTACAGAAAGGGAGTGATGTCACTAGACATTTCGCTATTTTCCCTCGTACAATATATGCTTTTCTTGTTTCACCTCAGACATCCCCTCAATACTACGCCTGAAACACCTTGTGATTTTTACCAGAGTGACTTTATTGCTCTTTTTATTTGACAAGGAAGACTGTGAATAGACTGTAAAACAGTGATTATTTTTAAGTTTTACTTTAGGTTGATGGTCAACGACATCCTTTGAGCCATACAAGCTCGAACATTGCATTTTTGTGTTGTGTCCAGGTAATTTTTATTCCTCTCTTTGAGTAAGTTATGTGTGCGTGTGGGATGCAAATGTGATCTGAAAAAAAATATCGGAGGAAAAGTGTAGGATTTCTAACTCAAATTAGTGACTGTATGCAAAAAAATATTTTTTCATTGGTCCTTAAACATTACCTTAATGTGGGCAGTAATAGTGGAGTTGAGTACTACTTTCACAATGTGGAGCGTAAAATGTGTTTTTAAATTGGAAGAGTACAAAATTATGCATATTTTCCATTGGAGATCAAAGTAATATGAGGTTGGTTGGTCTTATTTTGTGTGTGATATCATGTTGCTTATTATCATTAAGAAATTTCTTATTTCTGTCTCATTCTGAAGACTTAAAATGATATATGTTCTGTATCAGTGACCATGTAAGCAGATAGAGCTGCATAAGGATCCACAAAAATCAAAGGTGATTCTGTGATTTTTCCAGCAATAGTGTTTTTTTTTTGTAATTCTCGCAGGATCACTCATTTTGGGCCATGCAACAATGTATCCACTGAGGTACCTGCTAATGGCTATCCAAAATCTTTTCCTTGGTTTCACTGCATTAATATTATTTAAAGTATAATTTTGTGGACTCTTGAATTAAATTATTGTACAAATTAAATAAGCGGAATGGTATGTCTATGTATAACTGAGCAATCTATGAAGGAATTACTCGTAAGTTTCAATGTGATATTTGAAATGATATCCTGTGTGTCTCGAAATAATCTTAATATCTCCAGTGGTTGGCTCCTACAATACGTTCACAAATTTAAATTTTGAAGAGTTACTGTAATTCAAAAGTTGCTGAAAAGTTTGTTTTGTGATTCAAGGTTGTTTGTGAAGGAGTTATTTCAGAGCATTGTGTTTGGAAAGTTTTCCTGAGAATTTTTTGTAGTTTTGGTTGATTGTTTAGGATTGAGAAACTGCAACTGTGTTTAACTCATCAAAGTTTGTCTCAGATTAATAAAAATATATTTATATTTTTTTTATGCATATGCATTTTTATCTTTGGTTTTTATCACTCTTTTGCTGCCTTGGTTTTTGGAAATGTATTTTCCAAACTGTTCCTCAAAATTATTAAGCACCACTGACTATCCTTGGATAAAAGTGGTATTACGAGGAATTGTTGAATAAACACAGTTTTGAACAAAAAAGAAAAATTGTGACTGGTATACGAAGAGGAACAACCTTTCCCATTCCCTCCTCCTTTTAGCTAATGAACTTTCATTTGCCTTCCATTTTGTTGAATGGTCTCTCTTGGACAATAGTGTATGACAATTTTATCAAAGCCTCCTTCCTTCCTTTTTTGCTTGGCTTGAAGATGGCTATAACTAGCCAAAACTAGTTCCCAACAAATTATGTATATTGTGGACTAGTGTACGTAATTTTTCTTTTTGGTTCAAAACCATGTCTTCAATTCATTGTGATGTCCTCAAGATTCCACAAAGTGATGGCCTCCTCTGTTAATTTTAAAGTGGTGTGTTGCTCATGCAGTTGAAGATAAATTCTCACTTATAAAGGGATTGAATGGCAGTGCCTTTATGTAGAAGATACGTACACAAAAATGTATTTATATATTACCTGTTGGTGGTTGACTCAGTTTATGATAAAATATAAGAGGTGATCTTAGTGGGCTAAAAAAGAATAAATACCTTAATGGAATGCAGTTGCAGGGGAAAGAAGTGGGAAAGTTAACATTAGAAAAGGGGAAGAACAGGAGTTGATTGGCTTCTGCAAAAAGAGTTATAATCAAAACCCTTCTTCAGCTCCACAATGTATAAAGATACACACCTGCATATGATTATATTTTCTGGATGAAATTGGGACTAAATAGTCTCATCTTACATATAACCTATCAATAAAAAGATGAAAAAGGAAGTCAAACCCGCTTAAAACTACTGTGTGTATAGGAAATATTAAGTCAGAAAGGAAAGGGAAACAATATAAACTAATGTTACATCAAAAAACTTTACAGAATTAGAAAATAGGGGTGCAAAAGAGAGAGCGGTGTTGGAGAAAAGGGAAAAGTTCAACATTAGGAGAGATTTAATTGAAATTTGTCTTAGTATATGTTTGATTCAGAAAGAGAAGCTTGAAGTATCGATTACACCCATAGGGAAAATAGGCTGGTGCAAAAAGTCTGGGGAAACATAGGTACAAAATTGGTACCTACATTTTGTTTCGCAAGAGGTTTAGAAATGGTTGAAAATTCACAAAGCTGACCTGGACTCCATTTCATATTGATGAGAACCCAGATAACAATTAAAAAGACCTTTGGGGCAAAAAGTCTCAAAAATGGAATTTAGAAGCCCTAAGAGAGGAGGGAAAGCTAGAGCATTTTGAGAGACCTTTAGCAAGGTCTGCACAAAACAGCCTGAAGGTCACATGCAGCATGCTTTGGATTTTATACATTTTGTTCATTCAAATTGGGATTGAAACAGGCAGGCAATAGTTTTTCTTATATTCATGAGGCTCACCCCATCTTGAAGGAGGAAAGTAAGGGTTATCCTATGGATGGAGAAAAATTTGAACCAGTTTCAGGAATAGTGCCCAAAGAATTGTGTAGACAGACTAGCAAAACAAAATTACAAAACCATAGGTGATGGTAGAAATGGTAATAAAATGGAGGACTGAAGAATATGGAAGTGTCAACACTGAGCATGAGAATAAAATATATATGACACTAAGCAACAAGCTGAGAAGTGAAACAAATGTGACAAGGAAGTGCATTGAAAGGGAGAATCTGGATGAAAGGTTGAGCTGAAAATTGAAAAGAATTGACGAAAAATAGGTAACTGAATGGACAGTATAAAAAATAGCAGGAGAACATGTGATGGGATCCAGTCAGCATAAGGGAAGAATGGAGAAAATATGTAGAAGAACTGTATGAGAAAGATGTAAATCCTAACAAGATTATGATAAAAGGCAAGAAGTTAAAGGTAATGATTATGGACCCAGGTGATTATACAGTGACATTGATTGAGCAATGTGTTTTATATGAAAGGGAATGAAGCATCTGAAAGTTTCCAGTAGAGTTCCTTAAAAACCTGGGAAAAAGGTAAGAAATATTTATATGAATTATGTGGTATAATTTAAGTGGAAGGAAAGATGAGAGAGGATTTTAAGAGACTTGTAAAAGGAAAAGAGTAATGTACTGAATGCAGGGATTATCATGCAATCAATTCAATATCTCATGAGGCTGGAGTTATCCTAAGGGATTATATGGCAAATTGGAGAAGATTAGTTAGATTTTCAGGGAGGGATGAAATTGGGGTTATGAGGGTACTTGAAGTATGAAACCTAGAATTTCAAGAAGAAAGTATGGGTATATTTTGTTTAGTCGTGTATAAAACTTTAAGACTTGAGATACATGTCTTTTGTATAACCCTATTTACATAGCACTGATGATGGGCTGGCTACTCCTACAAAATTTTCCTATATTAAGGGTCTTTTTTATAGTAAATCTTAAATCAGTGAATGATTCAACATTCCAGTTCAAAGAAATCAATTATAGGGAATTTTCGAGGTGATCGTGGATTTAAGTCTTTTTTGTCTTAATTTAGAAAATAAGCAAGTCATACACACATATTCAACGTAAATTTCTAGCTGTAATGAAGTTGAGAATATAGATCCTAAAAGTCTTGAGACGTTCCACGAAGGCCACAGATCTTGAATCAACGTGTTCAATCCATATATGGGAAAGAGAAGGGATGTAATTGAAGTATAGAATTAGAGTAAATGATAAGATATTACAGATACTTTTTACGAACTTCTAGCTTTTTACCTCGCTAATATAAATATTCACATAAAGCCTACTTCGTGTTTCCCGCTTTCATACACGATTTATTGCTGCGCTTCTGTCTTACCCACAATGCGCTGCTTCACTTCCATGTTTAAATCGATCTAAATGTCACCACGTGAAGGAGAGGTTAAATTATCATGCAGGGATTGCTGGTAAGTGTTTTCTGATGTTAAAAATTTTGATATATCGAGTACAGAAATTACTTATTCACTACAATTATTATTATTTACTCGTAAAATGCCTGAGAATAGTTTATAGATACTGAAATAAGGTCGAGTACTTTTCAAAATAATGCAGAAAAACCTTAAATAATTTGTAAAAATTGTGCCAAATAATTGTCAACTAGTTTTATCTTGCCTTGATATTTTAAAATAAATGGAATTTTGTTATTCTTTTCAGTTAATCTCGAATGCGTGGAGCACGTGGTTGACTGCCTGAACTGTTGTACTAGTTGCGGCCCGTTAGAACAGCTGTGTGTCATAAGGGTTTCGTGTCTTCTCTTCATGTTTTCTAACGTGAAAGTTGTGTTGTGATTTAGTGGAGTGATACCCTCGATGATATAGTGTGAGTGACATCAAGCGAAATTCGTGGGAGGCCTTAGCTCATCTCGTGAAGAAGTCGTATTCTGTAAGTCAGATTTTAGTTATTTCTTGAATATACTTTATATTGATTGCTCTGTTCCGTTTGCCTTGAAAAACACATCTCTAAGCATTTGTGACTTGAAAAACGAAAATGCTCATCAAGAACGTGTGGATAACTTTACCAAACTCTTCTTCGCAGTATGGTAATTAATCTTTCTTAGCATCCGAACCTTCTTTTGTTGTACATCACCTATTCTATCGACATTTTCGTTTACAAATATTGCGTCACAACCGTGGTCAGTCTTTGAATAGTATTCCATTCTTGGAAATTTCCTAGTTATGGCTTTATATCCGTTCGGCAATTGTTCGTCAATAAGTACACTTTTCTGAAGGCTAGATAGCCTGTCATTTTTCATCTGTTACTTAATAACTGTTACTATGGATGGTCTCGCATGCCTGTCATCGTTAATTCATTCTTCGTAGAAGCTGCTTTGTTTAGCAATCAATTTTTATGGAAGGCTTTAGAATCTTTCGTGATTGCTTCATCGGCTACTTGTCTGATATATTCTGATATCATAGACCAATTTTTCTTTTTATCTCTATGATGAAATATTTTCAAAAAGGTGATTGCATTAAAGGCATTAAACCTCTCAAAGCTACTGTTCTGTCTCGCGATAGCGAATTGATGTTTAATATTGTTCTCCAATTCATTTTTAACACATTTTACGTATTGCTTGAGCTTACGAATTATTTCTTGCTATCGTCTACTGACTCTATGGACCTTGAAATGTATCATGAAAGTGGAATCTCTCCAGCGTCTTAATATTCTTTACTATTGTTTTTACTTCTATATCTTATTGTGACTTTTAGTTAGTCTAGAAACTTCACTTTAATTATTACTTTAATAATAATGCTCGGTTATATTTTCGGGCTTCGTATAGTCAATCGAAGTTAAGATTTCTGTTTAGAGATGTGTTTTTAATTAACGAAGCAGTATTTTGGCGTTTAATTACCAGAAAGTCTAATTATAACATGAGAGTTTCTAAAGCCATAGAATAATGAATGCGTTTGTTCTTCGCTCAGTTTCGTAATTTTGTGAAATATATTAACAATGTTACAGTCTAAGTCGACTCTTTGATATCGAATTCTTTACTCATGTATATTAAATTGGTTGAAAGGTTAGTGGTGTCAGTGTACACAGTGTTGATATAATGACTTTTGAGAAACGAGAGCAGCTTCTCCCAGTTAGGGAGAATTCTTTCTATTCTTTCATGTTATTTCAATTATTTTATGGGATTTATGAATATTTTAGTAATTGAAAGGCGACTGTTTTTGCCAACATTGAATGAATTACTCTTTGTTAGTCCTTGAGTTTTAAAGCTTTGGTCATTTAGAGCAGCACAGTAACTTCAAACTTAGAATTCATCACTTTCACTCATGGGCCTTAATATTAATCTGCATTAATGGGACATCAAAGTTATTTTAAGATTATTCTCTTCATGGTATAAATTTATTAAGAATTTTGTTTGACAGTTTATCTATCAGTTTATCAGTTTGAATATTTATTAATATAAGGAAATTCTTAGGGATTAACGTTCACTAAAGAAAGTTTTTATCTGCTAACTAGTTATTAACTAATAGGGTTGCTACTTGTATTAGAAGTTGGGAGATGTCACTTTCTTAACAGATGCTGTATTAGATTGATTGTGAAGAAGTTTAAATGTTATCAGGATATTTAGTATATTCCCTGAACTTGTTATTATTTTCGTAAGGTGACATTTTATCTAAAATATAGTATAATTTGGCTTGAATGTTTATTACTGAGACACACTCAGAGAAATAAAACTTTGGATGATTTTCATTTTAAGCCGAAGAAACCTTAAATTGTCAATAATTTGTTCTCAAGGTTTTGGGAAATTCTTATTTTAGTAGTTTATTTCTAACTTAGACAGTGCATTGCTTAAGTCATACTGCCCTTTTATCTAATATAAGTTTTCTGTTGTTTATTGTTGAACAAAATTTCAATCAGAATCAGCGTCTTATCTACATTTTGAATTCTTATTCTATATTTTGAATATACAACNTATTACGTAGATTTCCAACTTAAAGAGCCAGAATACCTGATTTTTTTAAATTTTAGTTTAGAGAATATATTAACTTTTCGAGTAGTGATATTTGAATTACTCTCATTTGAACTATTTATTCTATTAACAGTTAACGCAAATCCTGTTTGCATTGATCCTAAATTGTCATACATTATGAAGTTACAGACGCATTTGCTTTCGACTACGACATTACGAATCATTTTCAAAATTAAGTTTTGCTAATTCCAGAATTAACATTTTATCAGATTCTGGCAAGAACGCGGTTCGCGAAATATTGGTAAATTGCGTCAACAGCAGGTTAACTTGAACCAATTAACGTAAGGTTACTTTACAATTAATTTAATAACGGTAAAATCTTTCTCCAATGTCCGTATCTTTAATAAAAATTTTACCGAAAATTATAATTAAATTCCAGCTATTCACTTATAAATATTAAAGACTTGCAAGTTAAATAGGAAAATATAAAATTTCACTACGAATGGTTACAATTTTACTGACAACTAACTTTATGAAATCTTTTGAAGCTGAAATTAACTTTGTATATTCACAGAAAATTTAAAATGAGAGTTAAAGAAAGTTAACAGTGATCATTCACTTCTCGGGACAACCTCTACGAAAACTTTGGACGTACGTAAGATCTTGAGCTCCTAAACGCAAACCTCTTTAAAACTAAGAGCGAATTTCGAGAAGAAAATTGAACTGAAATTCTGAAAGCAATCGGTCATTAAATGAATCCTATTCAGTTATTGATTAATGCAAACCCGATTATCGAATAATTCTTCCTGAATTTTTTTTTCTATCTATCTGTTTGTGATGCCGGTGAATTAGTGGAGTTTATTAACAATGCCCCGTAGTAACAAATACCGCTACTTATTCCCTAAACCAAATATCGCTTTGTGTATAATTCACAAGGTTTAATCACTTTTTAATTTAAGATTGAATCTTTATGAAATTTTTATCGATCTTTCGTCTGTTGTTGATGAAAATATGCTATTAGTGTTTTCAGATATTTAAACGTCTGATCTCTCAGACAATTTAGATGAGGTATTAATACACGTAATCCAACGAAACGAAAACAGATCTCAGTTACTTGGCTCTGTAAGTTGCACACGTTTGAATAATTTCACCTTATGAGTGAAGGACGTAATCAGAAAAAAATATTTTTTTTCCAATTTAATTGAGTGAGTAAAGAACAATCATTACAATGAAAAGAATTTGTATCTGGGATTCATTCTCGAAATAAAGCAAAAGGAATGTCATCTTCAAAGACTATGCAATTTAAAACTAAACATAACTACAATTAAAGTGAGAGTCCCTCAAATATTTGATCCAAATAATTCAGGGAAATCTTTCTTCCTTTCTACGGTACAAATTTTTACATCGATTCATCCTGACCAAATTTAATGTATAGTATACCGAGTGCTCTCACTAATTACATAATTATTATTAGTAAGTACTCAGAGTCTGAGGTGGTCTGAGTCAATCACTTTGAAGTAACTACGTAATGATTTTTAAAACACGTTCTGAGAAACTATAGATTTTCGTATTTTTAACTGATGTGCAATTTTAAATTAGGCATTAATTTATAGAATGTATCAATCACTCATTCAGCGATCTGAGAAAGGAGTTTTATTTCTCGTGACTGACTGAACTTAGTTCTCGGTCTAATATTTTCAAATTGTTTTTGTGTCGAAGTATTAATTTCCAGTTAATCATATTGTAAATTTTTTGATTTGCTCCACTTTCTCGGCTCTAAATTTAATACATTCCAATGAAATAGATAGATTGGATTGAGAGTTTGTGTGCTACTCCACATAAGTAATACTAAAATTATGTGCTTTTTAGAGATGTTCTTAAATAGAAGGGGAATTTTAGGTAAGTGTTAACATTTCATCTTGTTTTTCTGCGGGATTTACTTTGTTTCCAAAACATTTCTCATTATTATTTGTAAGTGAACAATTTCAGTGTGTGAAATTNATAATTTGTTCTCAAGGTTTTGGGAAATTCTTATTTTAGTAGTTTATTTCTAACTTAGACAGTGCATTGCTTAAGTCATACTGCCCTTTTATCTAATATAAGTTTTCTGTTGTTTATTGTTGAACAAAATTTCAATCAGAATCAGCGTCTTATCTACATTTTGAATTCTTATTCTATATTTTGAATATACAACTTTTACTGATCATTGAAAGATCTTAAGCTCAAAATTAGTATTTTTGCTTCCATCCTGATTTCATCTATGGCTTTAGAACTCTTCATTCCTTTTACAATGAGAAATGTTTTGGAAACAGCTTTTACAGTGATTATGCCCTTCGGATAGCCATGCGGGTTACGTTATTGACTTGGGTGAAAGCTGTCAATAGGTTGCTAAGCTGCAATAGTGGGGGCTCACATGTGAAATCACCTCAGTTTTCGAAGCCCTTCTGAAATTACTTCTACAAATTGCAGTAAATAATTTTTTGGCCTTGTTTAAATCGGTACAGTTAAACCTCTTTCTTTTGGATGCTTTTGTTGTTGTCAGCTTGAGAAATCTACTTGTTTTACTATTGAAAAATTAGAGAAACAGGTACCTAGAATTAACTGTCGATAACTAGAGCTCTATCTTGCAAGCCCAATTCCCAAAAAGGATTTTTACTGATTAAATACGTAAATTAAAGTGAAAAATTTATAGCGTTTCCTGTGTGGAGTAGCATGCAATTTCTTGTAATCTTGAATTATTTTAAACAAGATGCTATATTAAAGTAGAAACTTCTTCCGCATGCTGACAGGATTAGAAAGAAGGCATATTTCTTGTATTTTAACATTTGAGAAACGTTTTTACTTCGATAATTTCTTTGTTGGAAATAATCTAAAAAAGAATATTTCTGATTTTTAACTTGGTGCTTTACATTTTTATAAAAATGCGTTGGATATTCATTATAATAATATAGTTAGGGTAATGTTCTCATTCATTCTCTTAGAATATAGTGTGAGTGACATCAAGCGAAATTCGTGGGAGGCCTTAGCTCATCTCGTGAAGAAGTCGTATTCTGTAAGTCAGATTTTAGTTATTTCTTGAATATACTTTATATTGATTGCTCTGTTCCGTTTGCCTTGAAAAACACATCTCTAAGCATTNAATCACTTTGAAGTAACTACGTAATGATTTTTAAAACACGTTCTGAGAAACTATAGATTTTCGTATTTTTAACTGATGTGCAATTTTAAATTAGGAATTAATTTATAGAATGTATCAATCACTCATTCAGCGATCTGAGAAAGGAGTTTTATTTCTCGTGACTGACTGAACTTCGTTGTTCCACTTATTGTTTATACTCCGATTAAATGAAGAATGAATTCCGGTCTCCGATATCGCTCCGGCAGTCACAACCAATTATTATATTATTAATTATATTTAATTATTTAATGGCACAACCAATACGGATCGTTCCGAGCGTTACATTTTTGAATTCCGAAAGTTTTTTGAAACTTTAACTTCCCTTACTTTTTTTAGGTTAAAAAACTTTGTAATTCAACACACGACTTAAATACTATGCCAGATATTCACGTATAAATATTGTTTGAAGAGCTGCAAGTTAAATAGCATAGTATCTAATCTCAATATGACCGATTTCACTGCAAACAACTTTCCTGGTAAAACAAACTTGAAAATAAGCACTTAGCGACCAAAAGGCAAAGGTTAAAGAATTCCCCTGAACTGCAGGTACATACATTTCTAATCTGTTTTACAACGAAGTATTTACGATATAACATACGAATACGGATGAATTTTCTCAAGAGGACATTCACAGAAAATTTAGATTGCGTGTTAAAAAAAAAATATCTGAACTTAAATAAAACTTTACCTAACTTAATTGAATTATAAGTTTCATCGTAAAAGATCCGATTTTACTACAATTAATTACATTGTAAGTAATTTACCTGTCAACTAGCTTTATGAATTGTTCTATAGTGACAATTAAGTTTAAAAATCTACCGAAAATTTCGATTGCGCGTTAAGGAAAAAACGTTCAACGTTTACATTAAACAGCATTAATTCGCTCCTCGGGACAACCTCTACGAAAACGTACGTATGATTTCGAGCTAATCACCGCAAGTTAATTCCATTCCTCACTTAACATCCCTCTACTGATATCCTTTGGATGCTGTTGATTGCAGTAGTTACTCCAAATTGTACTAATTGCAAAATACGGTAAACGAATGTTGGAAAATGCACTCAATGCATTTAAACGGGAAAAGTGCCATTTTTGGGGCCTCCTAGAATCGAACACATGATGGGTGGATGTCTGCTTTTTCCATAGTGTGCAAACCCGGGACATTACGGAAAAAAAATCGTCGGCTCCGTGAGGCAATTCCTTCTGCCTCATCTTAATTAATACCTAAATGTCAATTTGATTGCAAGTTTCATCGTAAAAGATCCGATTTTACTACAATTAATTACATTGTAAGTAATTTACCTGTCAACTAGCTTTATGAATTGTTCTATAGTGACAATTAAGTTTAAGAATGCACGGAAAATTTAGATTGAGAGTTAAGAAAAAGCGTCCAACGTTTTCGTTAAACAGCATTCATTCGCTCCTCAGGACAACCTCTTAAGTACGTATGGTTTCGAGCTAATCACCGCAAGTTTTATTTAACTACGAGAGGATTTCGAGAATGAATTCCCAAACAGGGTAAAATAAAAATTTAAATTCCATTCCTCACTTAACATTCCTCTACTGATGTCCTTTGGATGCTGTTGATTGCAGTAGTTGCTCCAAATTGCCTGCAAGTCCATCTTCAAGCCTTCCAATCCAAGACTGTTGGTAGTAGGAAGTCCGTTGCAGATGGGAGCGGTGAACCAGCTTGAATTCTTTCTCCCGTTGAGCCGTTTTATGTAAAGAAAGAAAAATAATTCGTCAGTTACCTGCGATAAAGAACACGTTTAAATTGCTAATTTATTATTAAATTATTGCAATTATTGATAACTTCTTATTAGGAATCTTTGAACTATAGTTCTAGTAACTATAGTTATAGTAACAATTATAGCATTTACGTGAATTGTTGAATAAGCAATCTGAATTAATGGAAAAGATTGCGCGAATCCAATCAAAGTACCGTATAATCTATTATGAATCGGAAGGCCGATGAACTAATCACTTAAATACCGCACTAAAACATTAATTGCAAATTAAACCTCCATTCCTTTAAGTTATGATTTGAATATGAAAATAAGCTATACCGCTTTATAAAAAAATATTACAGAACTTCAAACGTCCTTACCTAGAGCATTTGCCTGGACTCCAACTCTTGAATAATACTCCTGATCAAAAGTTTCCGAAGGACTACTGATGCAGATCCAACCAAGCTCTGCTGCAATCCAAACTCTAATCTGATGCACTTCTAACCCTGGTCCTTCTGGCTCAGCAGTCACTCGTCGAATACACGAGCCCGACTTTGAGCACAGAATTTATAGCGACACACCGAGTGTGGGGGCGCTCTGATATGAAGGACAAATGACGTAAACGACATCAATTACTTAAAAACCATTTTTAACTCCTAAATCTCAATTCAATATCATAAATAAATATACCTCTAAGGTGATTTATGAACAACCTCAATATGAAAAAAGTATTTTAGAGAATTTCTATAATTTCTATGATTCGGTAACTCTGCTTCGTCTATGATTGCTAGTGACATCTATCAAGTACCGCAATGTATGAGAAATAATGACGGCCAGCGCCATCACTTGTCGCCACGAAATTAATCACTAATGATATGTCGCAGGATTAGTTTCGAATAAAAGTCCGAGCTCAAATCGTAACTTAAAGGAAGGTTCGGTCGGGAAAGTTTTCATTTTTTTTCGCGTCTTTCGAATTCTCTGGTGAGATACGTTACAAAAATTGTAGTTCCTGCTCACAAAAGACATGGAAAAGCAATTCCGCCAAATAAGGAAGGAGAGACGACGAGAAAGTCATATTTTACGAAGATTTGGTTTGTAATTCGCGTCAGCTGGTACGCATCTCGTATCCGTAATGATGACGATATGCGTAACAGGTTGCTCTCGATGCATATCAGCGTCTTTTCGGTTCTTTCGGCAGGACCTCGCTAAAAGGATCTCTAACCTAATTCTTGGAGGGAAAGAGGAGGGAAGAGGAAACCTACCGATTTAGGCATTTAGACCTACTCGATTTTAAATGAATACGAGAGAAATAAAGCAGAATTTCCATAGACGAAGGGAGGTGCGGCTTTCAATATCAAAGGCGGTTTCCGTAGGAAATGCAATGTCTAACACCTTAAGAATGAGACACCGATGCAAAAAATCAATACGTACAGATATAGCACCATTTAGATTTTAAAAGATTTTAAATCACCGCGTTTTTTATGAAGAGTTCAAAGGAAAGTAATATTATCTTTAAAAGCTGTATGATTCCGATTGAATGAAAGAATTGGTGCAAAATATGTATACATGTCCTTTAATTCCATGGGAGGTTACTAGGAATCACTGAAAAACATATAGCGTGCTGATAACTAGATTCCCTTACACCCACCTTAACAGTGCATTATACGGTATTCTACAATGGATGTCTCAATTATCGGTCCTTTACTTTAATTTTGCTACTAAGTTTATAAATTAAACTACACCAAAGTGGATACTGGCCATATCTCAGTGAATGTTTTTTTTCATTCATTTTTGTGGTAAAGAGAAATGGATCTTTCATTTACTTTTGCCTTAACCTTGTTCGTGGCCGAATAGTAAGAAAGGTACCGAGATATGGGTAACGTTGAATAATGGCACTCATCACGGTGTTTCGATTTATAATGCTTCGAAAAGTGTTACTTATAAGGTTATCTTATTGCACTCATGAAGTCTTGTTCCACTTGAAGCATTCTAGCTCCTTGGAAAGCAACTCAATCACCTCACTTCTAATCTGGAGTAGAGAGAATCATTCCCCCCTTTTTTTTAAAGAACAGCTAATGATATTTTAAAACGTATGGTTTTTGATCGAAGGTGGTCGAAAGGTTGAGGTTCAAACGTTTTCTTTGTGGATACTTTACAGAAAGAAAAACCTAAACGGTATTGAGTTACCAGGACAAATGTTTAACCTCCTAATGTTCGCGTGGAGTAGATTTATACCACACGCAACCGACTTTACGACCGTTGCCACTCATATTTGTTTCTATTTCCCAAAACTTTTCAATAGCTGTAGGAATATGCGTGAAGAAGAATTCTACTCAAATTTTTTTAGCAAACGCCTTCTGGTGAGCACGTTTTATCTTGAACGGAGCCGAGTTGAAAAAGTGCCGGGAGTCTGTGTTCATCTCTTTCGATTAGAGCATTTTGATTTAGACTACGTTCTTTTTTATCGAAAATCTCTTTATTGGGGCATTCGCTGAGTTTCCTAGGACTTGATCCGTCACGGGGCGATTCAATATCAAGGAGGAAGGCCTTCAGAAGAGTCCATTTGACCTCTCACTGTCTATAACCACGTGGTTTAGTCATTGGGGCACTCCACCGCTTGCACTGCAATGTATGTACGAGGCTACGTGCTTTGGAGAGGACAATGAAAAGGTGCATTTTGGACCAAGAGAGTGGAGTGAGAAGGGCGAAGTGGTGTGAGGCATTGACGTGCCAGGGGAACTGAGGGACAAACACGAGGAGAAATACCTACCAACTTTCTGCATTGAATAACTGGGCAAACAACGTTTTCCAAACCAAACCAAGTCTAATGCGATATTTTCCAAATAAATTTAAAAGAAAGGAGAAGATGAATAAGTTACGGCTTTACGCGATACTTTTTCAGGAGAATACAAGCTCACACTCGAGTGAAATTCTACGTAACTTCTACGCATACGCGATTGAGAGTTTTGCTCAGACGAAGAATCAATAAGCACTCTCATTGTTTGAGAAAAAATTACTACGTACTCTTCAGAAGTATAAGTCATTTATTGATTAAAGATAGATTTGAGGTTGATCTCTGTGTACGAATATGAGCACAGAGCTACTGTGAAAGTTATTCGACTTCTGTTGAATACCATTAAGAGCGAATGTGTTTTTGAGAAGTATGAATCGTATAAGAAAAAATGATGACATGTTTTGAAGAGGCAAAAAAATCATTTAATGATAAACAGCTGATATTCCCTTCTTACTAATATGAGCACAAAGATGAAATAACGGATATCTGAAAGTTACTCGACATCTCTTAAAAACCATCAAGCGTTATTCGATATAAGTATTCATCTGTAAAAAAGTTACAGAAGAATGAACATGATATCCCGTAGCTTTTCCAAAACTTCACAACCCCTTCTTTTCCCGCACTTTTCCTTCAAAACTTCAAATTTCATAAATTGGCAGAATCTCTTTGTCGGATAACTCATCATTTATATAAAAAAGTTTGAGTATTAATGGTATTATTGTTAAAATTGCTTCGACTGCTTTGGTCATTTCGCAAGAAGGCTCCCACCAGGAATCGAACCAGGGACCGCTTTCACAGAAGTCGAACGCGTTGCTCACTTGGCTATACGGGGGTCCAATTTAACATTTTATCTCGTAACTAACTTCATCTGTTTTTTTCTTACGAATCATCGGTGCTACCGTATAATTTGACTACATCGCTCAAGATGGAAGCATTAGCGGATGTGACACCTGTTAAACTTGAATAATCAAAGCAGCTTCTAGGACAGGTGTTCCCAATCTTTTGGCCCAACTGCCCCCTATGTATTATAATAAGAAATACAAGAAGTTCACAGTGCATATTCACAAAAAGGCGATTCTCAGTCGCAGCCGGAAGATAGTCAGAACCCGGAATGTGGATATCAACAAGTAACTGATTGGCAACATTGCTAAAATAACTGATTTTGGAATTATTCAATAGCATATATGCATTTATTTATGGACTCTTCACAATAGCCCCTGAACTAGATATCCTCTGGAAATGAAAATATAATTGGTTTATTCGGATATGAGAACCAAATTAAATTTAAATTTTCAGATTTTATTATGGAGTTCTTAGAAAAGGCACTACTTCCTCCTAAAATATGCTAATATTTGAAGGAAAATTTCCCTTTTCTCCGAATTCCTTCGATTTTAGAATATACGATACTCTTACTTTTGCAGAAGGAAAGCTCTAATTCAAGCAAACGAGATGGTAATCATGATGGAAATCAAGATTACCATCTCATCTCATTACCATTCATTTCGTTCAATCATAATACTACGAAGGGTGCTGATATAAGCTGGAAGATAAGTTTGTTTTACTTAATCCCCAGAGGAGTCCCTGATGATGGTACTAAACGAATAAATGAATGAATTTACATTAGCCACGAACATTTTAGCTTTGAGTATCTGTAAAAATTACTCAATCAGGTCGCCTAAAGGTCCAATAAAAGAAGGCCATCATTAGGCCTTTTACAGCGGAGGCTAGGCTGTGGTGACCGACTTTTAGGCCGAAACCGGTCGTGCGAGTAAATAATTCAGCTGAAATTACTATTTTGGTTTCCTAATGTTTATATGGTGCTAGTTCGCAGAGTTCGTCCGACATGCATCGAAAAAATACAGCATTTCCGAAATATGCGTATTCACGCGATGTCAGAATGATAACTAAGCTGGGTTAATGAACGAAATTTTCGTCTCGTATTCGAAACATATGCTCGAGGAAAGCGGAATAAACATTGGAGGTAAGCGAAAGCTTTCCGACAAGATTTACCTCCAAACTCGACCGATAAGTTGAGGAGGGGAGGCGCCGACCGGAAATTGGGATTCGAAGCATTCCGTAGAAGACGCTACTCAGCTAATTGATGTGCTAACAGAGGCCTCAGTCTCTAAGTGAAGTTTTACTCCACCTATTTACGGGAAAATACCATCGAAAGGGTAAGCCTTTCCAGGAAGAATGTAGTCTCTTTAAGGGTTAAGGCGTTTTTAAAGGTTCTAAGAGGATGCACTGCTTCTATATATGAAAGCAAGATTTACTTTCAACACGTGCAATCAAGGACTGATTTTCCTGTTAATAGGCTTAATAGACCGAAGCCTAGGGTTTGAAGCTGACATTGGCCTTTCTTACACTTGCTGCCATAAGTTACTCTTGACTTTGAACAACCTTTCGAAACTTTTCCTTGCAGTTCTATGATTCAGAAATACAAATCTATTTGGAAATTTGGGGGGTTCTCACAAGTTGAATAGCCTAGGGCCTATCTTAATTTAAACCCTGCTTGCAATGTACGAATATACCCATATATCCTTTCTTTTCGGCACCTTTAAGGGCTTTGAAAGAATATATAAGAAAAAGGGCTTTGAAAAATACACAAAAAGAGCCTTTTTCATCCCAGTTTTGAATGGCATAGACGTTCAAAAGAGATCGACTACAAAGAGAATTTTCCAAGCAATTTAAGTCAATCTATGAGAAGTATTTCGTTCAAGAATGTACATTCTTGATTCGCTAGATAATAGCTTCCAGGTAAATAAAT
>KZ308815.1:169160-219874 GCA_000376725.2 Ladona fulva
TCTACATCTACATAAGTACCCTGCAAGCCGCCTTCCGGCGTGTGGCAGGGGGTGTAAACACCAAGAGTAGAATTACTTTATTAATTAATTAATTCTTTGTTATAGTTATTATTAAGAATTAATTTATTGTTATCGCGTATCGTTCTCGGAAAAAATGAGTCCCTAAAATGACTTGTCCTCGCGTCTATTTCTCTTATTTTACGCTCACTGTCGGATCGGCCGAAGTAGCAGGGGGGTCGCATAATACCAATTACGTCTTCCGAAAATGTATTTCCTCTGAATGCATCTAACAATCGCAGCCTAGCTTCTAATTTTCTTTCTTTCAAGGATTCCCAACCTGCGTCTGAGAGCATTTGTGTTACGCTTGCTTCTCTATCGTAGCACTTTTTAATAAAACGTATCGCCTTACGCTGCTCGAAAATGGGCTGGTTCCTTGCGGAATGGTGGAAGGAAAAGGTTCGAAACTGGCATTTAATGCATTCCATTGCTTTAGCAGTAGCAACGACCACTTATGTTATAGAGCTAACTAGCTTCTCATATGACTTCAGTAAGATAGTACTTATTTTCAAGGGAATAATAATACATATCATTTCCTCTTCGGAAAAGATATATCTTTACCGTGATTTGCAATAAATTATTAGGCAAATATGCTCAATATATTCTTTGCAGATAATTATCACTGTTAAAGGTACATAGTTATAAAAGTTATCCTGGATTCGAAAGGTATAGAGTTAAACAGCCATTTCATAAAATCATTTGAAAAGTTCAGTATGAAAAAAAGGAGCGAAATCAAAGCTGGAGCAATTTTTTGTTGGGAAGTCCTAAACATACATGTGAGTAATTTTCTGCGAAAAAATCAGTGCTGTTGCGACATCAATCCTGAAAGTAGCATGTGTAGTCGCTAGTAAGAGATGCATGTTTATGAAATTACATGAAAATATTAGTGAATATAGACAGAGGGATTGACGCAATAGATATTAGAAAAACCTGAGGTTTAACGTTGTCTCCTCCTATTCACTGTCATATTCTACTTTATCAAACGGTATTGTCGATTCTTTAGTTATAAATGCGTGATTATGACTATTACACACTCTACGATAGGGAATAAATCATCTCATATTATAAATAATGAATCTCAACTCATTCTCGACATTGTTTGTTTCTCCATTTATCAGGGGGTTTACACAAAAACTGCTACGTTAATCGCTAATGAGAGGAACATTTTATTGTAGTGTGCCCAAAAAAGATGTGCTAGGCCAATGATGTTAGGAATTTGGAAGTTAGAAAAAAAATATATTTTTTGCTCCATCAAAACCAGGTTCTTGTTTGTAAGGATTCGAATTTTTAATGGCATTTATTGAAAATAAAATAATTCTTATCTATTAATTACAGGGAACTGAAATGAAAATTTAAATTAAATATTGTTAATTAAGGTACACATGCGGAACCTAAATTAAGAAAACAAGGACGTATTATTTATTTTCTCTATATTTTAAAACTACGCTAGAGGCATTTTTGTATTTTATTTACTACTTCTCAAGTTGTTCATGTGCTATTCAGCCGATGATGTTATATCGTTTGAGCGAATGTTCTCGAATTCTGTTGATTCAAGATACTGATTTCATTACGAAGAAGTAATGAAAGAAGAAAATATTTTTTTTGATCTCTGAGAATTATCAAAGGTACAGTTGGAGAAGTTGCACTCATTCAAAATTAAAAATATTCTCTCTCTGTTTATATTTCATTGTGTGAGAACGCAGTTTAAGCCACAGGCGAACACCGCGTCGAAACGATTTCAATTGAGTGTGTAAAAGAATTGGAGGATAGAAGTGTGAGGAATGGCTAGAAGTGAGTAAGCAGTTCATCAACATTTCGCGTTGCCATGAATGGGGACTCCCTTACCATTCCGACCTTTATTCCATTACATCAATAAATCAGTCGAGGAATCGAAAATGGGATTTCATTGGAAACGCACTTTTCCAACTCGTGTTTTTAATGTTAAGGAAGCAGAAACCGAATCCACCCGCGGACATCATTAAATATTAACCATTTTCCGCCGCTTAAACCTTCGCTTTCATGCGCCAAGCGGTCAATAGCTTGAGCGGAAATCCATTGAGTACATATCAATAAATGCATACTTGACCGAACGAGCCGACCGAAATTCCAAAGATGGAGCAATCTATTTGATAAAGGTTGACTAATTCCAAATGTCCAGTGGTATGAGACTTGTTAATTCAATTTTCTTTTGTACATATTGAGATAAATTACTGCGACAATCTGGTATTAATTATAATCCTGCTGCACTTTCAAGTGTTATTCAATTTATGGTAAGTTCACAGTCAATACTATTTCTCAGAATGAATATGTTAAATCATCATCGAACAAAACACGCAGCGTTTCAGAGGGCGGGTTTTAATAGAACTTTTAAAAGAGAGTGATAAAATCATAATTATTTTGTATTTCAGATAATTGGTGATGTATAATTTAGCAGCCCTTTATGATTGTTGATACATCCATGCTGTAATGATCTTCAAAATCAGTGAATTAATTCAACCTATACAACCTTGAATTAGCTTCCTTTCTATCAATTGTAGAACCAAAAAAGTCACTAATTAGCAGAGGCTAGTTAATTTTTAATCTCTCTGAGACCTTGTGATGTATTCACTGATAATAAATGACTGACTGATGTCCATTTGGCTCATCTCAATCAATCTATGGGAGGTTTTCAAATCCATGCTGGTACGATATGTTATTGTTTTTCCTGTGGATCAAAAATATTTATAAAATATTGTGGAACGCTATTTAAAACAAATCTGAAGCGTGCTTCGTATTTTCCGCAAAATTTATTAAACACGACTGGTTTCGACTAAGACGGTCATCCTCAGATACACTACAGATTGAAACGAAAGAATTTATACTAGTATGTGCAGTGTCCCCTCTCCTTTCTCTACCGTCAGAACTGCACACTC
The DNA here is from genome assembly GCA_000376725.2 of Ladona fulva. Taxonomy (NCBI): domain Eukaryota; kingdom Metazoa; phylum Arthropoda; class Insecta; order Odonata; family Libellulidae; genus Ladona; species Ladona fulva. Next base: position 172,130 of record KZ308815.1, read on the forward strand.
AAATATAAATCCTCTCATTTCAGTAAAATCTGAGGATAACCGTCATGGTCGAAACCGGTCGTGTTAAATAAATTTTGTGGGAAATATTCAGGTTTCTGAATTGATTTACATTTTCTACGTTATCGAAATAAATAAATAAAGGGGTGAAAACCGAACACAAATGAACCGGGCTATCTTTAATGTCTTCAACGTCATCAACATCATTACAGACGGAAGCTTTTCGAAAAATCCATCGGCTCACTTGAAGACGTTTAATTTCCCGCTAACAACGAGCGCGATCTCAGAGAGCCATCGACAAAGCGTTACAAGGAATTAATAATTAAAACATAATTACTTGTCGTCATTCTCTCCGCATCAGAGACGCTGATGGGTAGATTGGGTAAGGTGTAAATAAACATCTGTCATACAGCAGTAGTGGATCGCGGGGTATAAATCTAAAATAGAAAGGAAATTTTACAAACACTTTAATTCCCCGCCGAAGATATCTTCAGTCTAAATAACAAACTCGTGACAATAACAGAGTTAAATGAAAAACTGCTTGACGTTACTGAAAATACTCAACTGCCTTTTAAACAAATTTTTAAATTTAAATTAATCCAACAAATATCGATTCACGTATCACGTTATGTCACGAAGTATCACGTTTATATTTTGACAAATATAAGATCATAATAATTCCGAAAAACTTTCGATGAATTCTCCCAATGATTCACTGTTTTGAATGTATCATCCAATTATTTTGCAAACTATTCACATACAGGAATGCATAACAATAAGCATTCTCATATTTTCAGCTAAGGTTTCATATTTTACCCCTCTGGCTTTCACAATGATCACTTCCACTGTCTTAAGTGTCACCTCTCAAGAGACTTCACCGTTTCTCTGGCTTTCACATTCTCGAATTTGTCTAAGCCAAACTTTAAGCATGGCTGCGTCTATCTTAACAATTTTCAAGAAAAAGGAAAACTGCTAAAAACTTTCACAATTACAGTAAGAAGATGTTTTTAAATCAAAACAGATTCCCAGCTTTCCGTAACGTGTATAAAAGTCATTCATTATCAACATAAGTAGGCTGTTACTCTTTCAGAGTTCTTATCTTTTACGATTATTATAGTCATATTTTTAATCAATCGTTTATTAATTGAATACAATGTTTATAAGCAACTTAAATAACTCGATTTGTATATAACCTAACTAAACCAACTGTAGAAACCAACTCGTTTTATATATAAACCTAACAAACAATTCTAAACCTGACTAAAATCAACTTTAACTAACTATAATCCGTCCTCCCGTAATTCCGGCACGGTTGGGTCGCCGCACATCAAAAACAAGATGTTTGCATCGGGCCTAAGGAGCAGGCAGATAAGAGGGAAGGTTTAGGTTGGCAGGGAGGGAGATACATACCTAAGGAGCCAGAGATCAATTTCGATAATCCTCAACATGCTTCGCGGATTGATAATCCTGACATACACAATTATCTTCGGCGCATAGATCCCTCCAATTATTTCCATCCTTGAGCAGCAGGAGTATTACTGCGGGCGCTTGGTTTACGGAGCTGCATTATTGATAAATATTTCAAGTAGCTATTTTCCTCATTTTCTTCATTCAAATGACTAAATGAACCATATAAACATTTATAATAATCACTAATACTTCTGGTGAAAACTAAAGGCTTTCAAGTGTGTCAATATATGGAGATCGCTCGTAAAATTTATTGGGCGGCAATTATCAGTATCGGCATACCTTACGGACACTCAGTTGACTACAATTGATTATAATTGATCTGGACTCAAACAATAACAGCCGGAATTCCAGAACCTTCAATGTTCAATAACGAGAAAAATGAAACCTAACAGAAGTTTATAGCTCGATTTCGCTAGATTATGCTTAAGACGTTTATGCTGCAGTAATACATGGCTGCTACTATCTCTTTGAGACACAAATTGGCACTTACTGGGCAGGTTTTCTAATTTAGGATTATTATTTCGTTTTTCAATTGTTGAGAGCGTACAATACACTATTATTTGTGTTGAAATCCGCCAACAGTACGAGCGTAAGAAATTTCTTTCATCATTTAAATAATCTATTCGTATAATCTATTAATTTCCTTTGAAACCAATCCATCAATTTATGACTTAATGTGGCTGAAGGTTGAATAATTCTCGAGATACTAAAACTCGAGATACCAAACCCCTTAGTGAACTAAAAAAGATTCAGTCTTCCATCTAAATCTCAACTTTAATGCTGAATCGTATTCCAACCGTTTAATAAATCGCAGAGCAAAGGAAAATTTGTACAGTTGTCGTTTCTTCGCCTCCGCTTAATTCCGCAATTTCAATCTTGTAATAGTCGTCGCGCGTCATTACGCACGTGAAAATGCTATCACCGAGCACATATTTTTTGTGGATATATTTTCTTCGATCAGATTTTTCTGTGAACACTTAAAATTTTGGGAGTGTAAACTTGCAACGTAGCAATGAATTCTGAGAATAAAATAAGAGAAGAATAACATCTGAGAATGGCAAAAGTATGATTTCGTGTATCGTAAATATTGAGTTGATTCGTGTGCCGTTTGGGAAAGAGGTTGGAAAGAGCCTCATAGGTCTAATCGAATTTGTTTTTTCGGGTCGGGAGGTACAGAGCAATTTTAGCACGTTATCAAAGATGTCCGAATCATTTTATTATTATCACTTGTTCCATTTTCGAACGTTAATTCACTTTCATTTTATGGAATCCCTTTCTCACCCAGGGATTATTGGTTAGGTTAGTTCTCGGTGGAAGAGGCAATATTGCTTCTGGCAGCGTCGCCTTACAGGAGCGGTTCTTCCAAAAGAAAAAAGAACGCTTTATGCGACTATGAACACCACTAAAGTAGTTTTTGAGTGTAGATTAATATTACATTTCCCTTCTGGCTTACAACTTAGGAAGAAATACAGTAGCTCTAAGACTTAAAATGAGGTAAAAATCTCAACGCTTTCATAATAAAGTTCTCGCATTAATTAAAATATCGATCGATTTATGACTTCTGTAACCGCCAGAAAATTACAATTCAAAAATTGAAAGGCCTAAGAAAAGGATGTAAATGTTGTCGAAGTCTTAAAATCAGCCTCTCGTGAGCTCACAAATTTCAAATACAATTCAGAGATATCTGAGTAGGCGTTAATCTTTGAATCTATGATATACTTCTCTTTTGACACACAATGTAGCTTTATTGAGAATCGTATTTCCAGAATATCAGTGCAATATGTTTAATTTACACGAAACGTAGGATTAACTTAGGAAACGACTGGTATGATTTGAGATCCATTCTGCAGTAGTTCTGTATGGGGAAAAGGTGAGAGCAGAGTCGAAGTGTGGCAGAAAGTCGAAGATGCAAGGAAGCAATTCGAATGGAATTTTAGGTTATCCTTAGAACATATGACGAAGGGCCGCTGTATGCCCAAATCAAAAACATCTAGAGCTAGTGTTTCATTAGACTTCCAGTTCCGGTAGGCGGGAGTCAATACGTTTACGCAATGAGAGGCGAGAAAGATCCCAGCCAAGTTTTTTGGAGAAAACAAAACGAGAATACCGAGAAAGAATGCCATCACCGCTCGCAAATTAAGAAATTCCTACAGGAGGACGAATTTTGGCGTGAACTAAAGACTGATTCTTTTGGGATATCGCAATGCAAAAGAAAGCAGAACTAAAAATTTAATTTCAAATTACTTTTCTTCTCATCAAGACTTCTTTTCTTTTCTTTCTTATCATCAGTCAATGTAATTCAGAAACATATAAACCGGATAATGGGGGAAGGCTCATCAATTTTCAACTGAAAAAAACCGAAACAATTAAACAATAACGTACAAGTACAACGTAAACAGTATCACAACGTACAAGTAAACAATTACGAATCAATCCAATCGCATCATAATTAAGAATGACACGAAGAAATCCGAATCCTTAGACCGTATTAAACTTCAATTAAACTCCCGATTTCAAGGATAGAATTTAATTCTTATGACAGAATACTTAAACGAATAATTATTATCTCTTCATTTTACATCGCTACCGTATCGAGCAAAAAAGAGGACTTAAGGTAGCCGTTCGAAGTGAGCGCGATCTAAGAGGGCATCGACGAATCATTACAAGGAAGTAATCACTAAAACAAATAGTTACATCTGGTCCTTCTTTCCGCATAGCATCAGAGAAGCTAGTAGATAATAGATCGGGTAAGGTGTTAATAAATACCCAGCCATACCCACTGGCGGCTCGCGGGGTATAAATCTAAAATCGAAATCCTGCTATGGGTTTGCATATGCACTTCAATCTGATGCAAAGGCGGCGACCTGCATTGATTACCCATTTCCCTTCATAAAATAACAGTCCAACAGCTTTTAGCTACCTTCCTTGGGCTTTACCCACGATTGACCTGGAGAATCCTTTTTAAAAGAACATTAGTCAAAGCAAACTCCGCCAAAAATCTCCTACACACTCTTCTCTTGGGCTCCCAGATAGCCAAATGGGCAACGCGTTCGACTTTGGTGAAAGCGGTCCCAGGTTCGATTCCCGGTGGGGGCTCACGTGCGAAATGACCTAAGCCGTCGAAGCACTTTAAACAATGCTACTACTCTACTCTTTCCATCCAACCCCCTTCGTACCACAGCAGAAATTAGCCTTTTATATTCCACCCACTTGTCTCTTGTCTTGTCTTGTATGTCTCCCCCATAACCTTCAATATATGTAACTTCCGAATCAAGCAGTACGGAATATTATATCGGAAACCTACCCAATTCATCACTCAATCCCATTTAGAGAAATCATCCAGTATCATAACCACTCTTCCCTCTCCGACAAAAGTAAAAAAATAGCTGTTAAATTTAAGATAAAAATTTTCCTTCTCACAAACATCTGGAATTCCCCCCGAAAAATCTTTAGAAAACGCAAACCAGTACCAGCAACCCATACGAGAGTTTTAGTATTGTTCCCCCTCAATTACCTCGCCTCTTTTTTCTCGTATTTAAAATTCGAGCTGCAGTTGTTTCTTTTATATCAATTTAGCAAGTCATAGTAACTATTTGAGAGTCACACGAGTATAACAACTTAGTGACCCGGCTGCCACGCTCATGCGACGCAAGGCAGAATACAAGTCAAGTTGGTTTACATACCTGAGATGGCCTCTTTCTTTCTCTCTAACCTCTCAAAAGCTGCTTTCAGTCTGAAGCTCAAGAAGCCAATCAGAAACTGCTTCAGTCTGAAGCTGAAGTGTCAAGAATTCACAATTTTTAGTCGCGCAAATCGCATATGGAATCGCACCAGTTTCACTGTCTGTCTGACTGAGCAGTCATAAGCACGAAGCATCAGCTGGTCGGATACCAACCCCTCTATCCTTAGCATTACATAAATATTTGGAGAGAGAATGAAGGGATTGTCAAAGATGAGGAGTGAGGTAGTTTCTTGCTGTCCTCATTAAACCGGAATCCTATGGATGGGGGAATCCATGGGCAAGTAGTACTCAGGCACTCAGCATTTTCCAGGTTATTTGACCAAGTATGAAGTGGAGTTTTCTTTAATGAAAATTATTTTTACTCCCTGGGAGGCAATAATCTTTAGCACCGATAAGCTCAAGTCTTTAAAGGCTTTCATCCTCTCACTATATTTCACTCTCCCCTCTCTCTGAGACTTTTGCGTTGTTTGCAATTCTTTGTATGAACCCCCAACTAATGTCTCGATACAAGTAATAGATGGTAAAAAAAGACTTTCTACTAATTATTATCTTTTAAAATTATCTATGTATAGGAAACATACCAATTTATTTTAAATATTCAAATGGATTTTTCCAAGAAATTTCGCAGAATAAAGTAGATTTCCGAATACAATACAACTGAGGCGAGAACCCTTCCCGAAATTAGTCCGCCATATTGTTTGTTTACATCCGTGATGCATTGCGGTTACACATCACTTTATCATTCAAAGCTCACTCAATCTGGCACTTACGGGCGTTCTTTAGCGCATAGAAAAAGCCGTTTTCAGGCCGTTGGGTTTTTCATCTCCATAACAGCATACTGAGAGATAAATGAGCTTTACTTTCACCATTCGACGCTTAAAAGATGTAGATATGATGCAAAATATGTTTTGTATTCATGTTATGAACCGCATTAGATAAAAAAAATTAGGAAACATATCAAAATATTCACCCTTTTCGCTAAAGTGCTTCCTGGCTGTAAGATGCGATAGACATAAATTCTATCATGGAAGGCCGTACTTCGTGGAAGGACATTCTAAAGATTATGAAAAATAAAAACTTCGTAAACTTCCACACTATTTGGTTTTATTTTCGACCGGTTTCGGCGCAAAGGCCATCTTCAGGTAAAGNAGCGTAGTTAGCATAAAGATAGAACGTTGAAATTTTCGGAATCGTTAGAAAATGATTTTATCATCTGCTTCCCGTAAGAGAGTTTTACCTAATGGCCCCAGGTTCGATGCTAGGTACTTGGTGCAAAACTTTCAAAAAATCATTTAGGGTATTTCTAGGTAAGATAGAACGTTGAAATTCACGTCATCGATAGAAATCAAACACCTCTATGGTAAACCTAAAGGATTTTACCCTGAGGGTGCTTAGTTCGATGCTAGGGCAGTTTTTCTGTCTGAAGTTACTGAATTCATTTAGGGTATCTTCCGTTAAGACACATACTTGAAATTCACGGTTTTGTTAGAATTGATGATTGTCTATCGCATGCCGTAAAGTTTTTGCCCTAAAGGCTTAGGTTCGATCCCAGGACCATTCGAATTACCAAATTTTTAAAAAATTTGTAACGGTATTTCCCGGGCAGGTAGAAGGTTGAAATTCGCTACATCTATAGAAGATAGGGAATTCTATACTTCTAACGGCCACTTTCCCATAAGAATGCATTGAGCGCATTTTCAAAAATTCATTTCGCGTACTTAGCGTAAAGATAGAGCTTTTTACCCTGAGGGTCCTTATTTCGATGCTAGGACACTTTTTCTGTCTGAAGTTCATGAATTCATTTAGGATATTTTCCGTTAAGATAGAAACTTCTCCAAAGATTACACATAAGACCATCAAAGCTTTGGTAGTGATATCTTTACTCTGAAACAAAAACCTGAGCAAATTTTTCATATCTAGTTTTCCATCAAGCATTTCTTGTATGATAGTTACTTGAAGTAGCAAATGATACAGTGCAATCATTCACTAGAGACTTTTTCATATGAAACCACAGTATGAGCTGCATGAAGCTATTGAGTAGTTCATAAGTTGCCAGTAATTTAGTTATGACTTTTGATGCAGTTAATGGTCGAGTTTTGATCATGTCTCAGTATGAAATTTCCATAATACATGTAATTTTCATGTAGAAATGATGTAAATTGATGAGTCACTGTTGAGTTTTATGATGATATTTAGAAAGCAAACTTAAAAGTCATCTATCAGCAAACAATATACCTTTAGTTATTACATACATGAGTATGCATTCCCCATTTTTATCAAAATGGATTGTTTGAGATGACGTAACTAATGCAATCATTGTCTATTTGACTTCATCATTATCATGGATGCTTCATTCACAAAAATGAGTAGCTTAATGAATCAGAGTTAATATTTCAGGAGGAAATGAAGCAGAAAATTTCAGGAACAGAAAAGGGTATTTTTCCCTAAATGTTCAGGTATTGTGTGATGCACAACTAAAAATAATGGATATTGTGACAAGATGGCCAGGATCCTCTCATGACCAGACCATTTTCAATAATTCATACCTAAAACATAGAATAATCAGTAATACATTCAATAAATCAGTAGTTTTGGCAGACTCTGGATACAAACTAGAAAATTACATGCTCACCCCAATAAGGAAACCAATAAGCCCACAAGACAGACTATTTAATGAAAGCCACATAAGAACAAGGAATGCAATAGAAAGGTTATTTGGAAGAGACGTTTTCCTGTACTGGCTCTAGGGATAAGACTTTCAATTGACACAGCAATGGCTGTTGTAGTGGCCTGTGCCGTGCTACATAATGTAGCAGTGAATGCTAAAGAGGACGAACCAGCCAAAGATCCAATGGTAGCAGAAATAGGCTGCTATGGTAATGACATTGAAACTGATGAGTTTGAGGATGGTGAACAACTTGGAAGAGAGCCTTTTTTGGCATATTTTTACAAGCTATTGTGTAATAAAGCCAAAAAGTAATCTTCAACTGAAATTAAAATTTATTTCTTCAATTCCTTTTCTTTCAATTTAATATCCAGCATTATTTTCTGTTCTTCTGCATAGGCAATTTTTAATTTAATGTTATGAAGTTCATTGTTTCTTTTCTCCTCAGCATAAGCAATTTGTACTTGAATATCATGTAATTCGTTATCTCTTCTTTCTTTTTCTTTACTTTCCTTTAATAAAATGCTTTTCTGCATTTCAATCAGTTCTAATTTTGCTTCAGTCAGTAAATTCAAATTCTCTTTTGGGCATCTTTTTCCTTTTTTTTCTTTCTTTGGTCTCATTGAATCTAAAATATATTATTAATTACTTCATGGTAAGATGCAAGTCACTCAAAACCTAAAATATAATCATTACATACTCCTAGACTTTTCATTCCTTCTAATGTTTTCTTCTAAAGTCTCTTCATTTACCTCAGTCTCCATTATTGCCAGTGAAGGAGCTGAGAAAATGGGTAAACATGAAATATTAAAGTGTTAAACACTAATAACAAAACCATAGCAATACATTTTACCTAACTCACTTCCTGTTCTTTGGTTATCATCTNCAAATATATCCAACACCTTGTGACTACGTAAAAATATGTGTAGTATTTCACGGATTCACCTCTAAATTGAAGCAATTGCATTTTTGTTTTCATCAAATGCATGTCATAAACATGCAGCTTTAGACTAAATAATATATTTCACAGCTAATGCGTGAGTAATTATCACAATTATAAAGTATATTATGACAAAAATAAATTCTACAGCACCCAACTTGCATGTTATGATTTATGAAGAGAACAATGCCAATGTCACGAGAAATATCTATGTATAGGAAACATACAAATTTATTTTAAATATTCAAATGGATTTTTCCAAGAAATTTTGCAGAATAAAGTAGATTTCGGAATACAATACAACTGAGGCGAGAACCCTTCCCGAAATTAGTCCGCCATATTGTTTGTTTACATTCGTGATGCATTGCGGTTACACATCACTTTATCATTCAAAGCTCACTCAATCTGGCACTTAAGTTAAACATCACTTTAAGTACCACATAGGACTTAAGTATCGATTATAATACGGTTTGTTAGAGTTAAGATGAAGATTTCACTTAAAGTCCACTATAAGTATACATTATAATACCGGCCCTTAACCTTAGCCTTGCTATTTTATATTGCCTGTCAAGGAGTTTAAATCATCTTGTGGATTAAGTTATCAACCCTGTTATACCAGGCATCAGAGACTGTAAACTAGAAATCATCATTAGGTAGTCTGTAGCTTTAAGCCAGTGATCCTTTTTATGAGAAGTGTATCTTTTTTCCCCTTTTAAGAGTCTAATTCAGCTAGGTGCCTGCATATTTTAATATCAATATATTTTATTATAAAAATATTATCCACATAATGTTTCTATAAATCACATCGACAAACTGTAGAAGAATTTCAAAGCCCCCCCCTCTAGTTTTGGTAACACGATGGTTGCGTAAATCAAGGGGTCCTCGCTTGCCCACCCACCTGAGAAGATTTGTAATGCGGCCGAATGGCACCAAAAGGTTGGGCACCTCTGCTCTAATTGAAAAAGAAAAAGGACTCCTGCAGTCCTTATCTGAGGATTTACAGCTAAGAACGGAAGTCAGGAAATCTAAAAAAATTAATATGATTCGAAATTAAGTCAAATAGCTGCAAGCCATCATGAATTATCAAATATCAATGTCAAAATTGGAATCCATAGTTTACAGATAGAAGTGAAAAATTTTGCAGCTTGAGGTAGAGGGAGTAAGACATAAACACACAAATTATGATGAAAATTAATACACACAAACCAGAAATCACTTCAAACCTGCAGTTATGAAATCATGACAATTTTAGTAAATTGAAATTTGATTTCAAGTCATAGCATGGACATATATATTCTTGCAGTGTGTCCTGGTTTACCACCGATACTTCAAACTTCTAATTACTTGCCTCTCCCTGTATCACAAGTTTTGTTACTGTATTGTTCTTTGTTGTTTTTTCTGTTACTTTTCTTTTATTGCCATCTCTAGCCAACTTTCTCCAATTAATATAAGACCAATCCTCTTCTCTGTTTTTTAAAATCAGGACACTTTCCTCTCCTGCTGTACTTCACACTTCTTTCCCAGTTAATCAGGCTTACTTTCCCCTGGTAACATGCCAAAAGGTTGCTTGCAGGGAACATATGTATATGAATCTGCAGAAAGTAAATCTTGATGCTCTCATTTATTTAAGGAAAAAGTCTGAGATGATACTTAAGGTGAAACTCATAGCCTGTAATGAATATAACAAGTGGAATATTGCATTAAAGAGAAAATTACATTTCAATATGTTATCCATGGGAAAATACAAGTTAATTTATTATTCTTTTCTTTAATTGATACAACTGACAAGGGTAAAGCTGTACAAGTTTGAACACTACAGGTTTCTAAGATGTCATATACAAAATTCATCATAGAGTGTTTTTTTTTCAAATCGCATTACACTAACGTAGAAAGACAAAACTAAAGTGGCTCTTACAATTACATTACTGTTTGAAAATTAAAATTATCCTCTATAATCATCTCGTCAAAAACCTATAATGCACCATACTATGTATAAAAACATTTGCTATTAAACTTTATAACTTTGAGGAACATTCAACTACTTTATTAAAAATTCAAATGCTCAATTAAACAAGATTATAATATAAAAAATAACAAATGACCATTCACTCTTTGCCAACACGCAGCAATGACACACTTTCTGACAACATCCCTTTTCTCTGCTTTGAGCAAAATTAGTTGCATTAATAAAAGTCTAAGGAAAAAAGCAACAAAGGGTCATCAGTCCATCAAAAACATTGAAGAAAGTGAAGCATCACTTTTTAGCAAGGATTCACAGATTCTGTGGCATGTAACATTTTTGGTCACAACATGCTCACACATTCACACAAACCCTTATTAATCCACAAAAATCTGCAACTGTCATAAAACGAAATTAAAGATGGGTGAAATTAAATGCTACGTTTCATTTGCTAATTTTGCAAAGACAGAGTGAGAATAAGTAGCACTGAAATAAATGTAATGCAGATATTTCCTTGGATGCTGCCTCCATTCATGCTCAGAAACAGGTAATATTTAAGGGGACAAACAAGGACAAAAATATTAAACAGTGAGGACAATATTCTCAATATCTGGAATGTATATGACACAATACTTAACAGAATCATTTTAAATTTATAAATATGATATGTGATTGTCTGTATATGCAACCTATTAGGGCAGATCTAATTGACAGTGCTGGAATGTACAAGTATTAACTACTGTCATCAGTTATTCAAATGACAACTATGTTGGAAAAATTGCTAAAATTGAGTGGCATTCACAACCAGTGCCTCACTCATACCTCAAAATTGTTACATTTCAATGAAGACTTAAAAAATAGTTTTCAGTGTTAGTATGTAGCTAAAAGGTTAGTTATTGGAAATTTAGTACAATTCTCTCAAGACCAGATGAAAAACAAGGTTCTGGCCGAGTAATAAAAAAGGGACACACCAAACCCACAGTAAAAAGATGTTGATCTAATCATCTCCTGTTAGAAAATTATACATTCAAAGACTCCTAGATATATAATCTTAAATTAAAAATTATTTTCAAAAGGTTAAAGGAAAACACTATATGATTTGCAAACAAAATTACATCTTCTAAAACACATGGATCACTGCCACAGTAAAAATTGAAAGCAACACCAAAACATGAAGGAAACTGTTAGACCTAAAAAATAATATCTATGGAAGTCTTTTTCACTAGAAGTCATTTTCGATTTTACAACTTTGTGAAAATGGAATTTTAAGATGTAAACAAAATGTCGATTAAAATTGTAAGTGCCATTGAAATCATGCAAGTTTAAGAGAGTAGCTTCCCGATGTAAAAGTGTGGATACTATTATGCCATACTTGCTTAATAAGTCTCTAAGCAATTGCAATGCTGAAGCATCAAGAATATTGAAATAGAATACTCGGAAAATAAAAACAAAACTAAGAGAGAGTTGCACACTCCAGAATTAACATCATGGAAAGTCTCCTTATAAAAAGGTAATACATATAGATGGAATAGCACCAGCTCATGGGCTTAGTAAGAGCTCACCGAGAGCAAACCAATTAAGATCATTCAAAAATGTAAACTGGAATCCATTTGAAAATACAAATCATGTTCAATGGATGTCTCATTTCTTACTGAGATTCCACTTAATCCATTGATGATAAAAGCTTATCATATTATTGAGTAGAAAAATTACAGCACTTCATCAACTTTTGAGATAATTTCCTTATGAATCAATGTCAACATAACGTCTCTCATACAAAGATGTACAATCTGAATTTTATTTTACAATGAATTTTCCCTTCAAACTATTCGGTATTTTCATTTAAACAATCAGAATAATACCTTATATCAAAATGTTCTTTTTCCGATTTAGGCATTTTGACCTGCGAATTACAAAGTGCAAAATATAGAATTTCCTTCTCAAAATAAGCAAGAAACTAGCAGGATGGCAACTTTCACTAGCTATGATGTATGTACACATGAAACTATGATACTGAGAATCACCACTTACTGACGTATTTTGGTACTAATATTCTTTAGAGTTACTTTGTCAGACTAGTAGTGCATTCTCTCCTAACATTTTTTCCACCAATGACAGGGAACCGAATGGATATATTTCAAGCTAGCATCAGAAGAAATGGAAACAAGGCCCTATTTATTGGAGGACATAGAAAGTTTTTTCAGTCTCACTTATTTGAAAAAGGTATGCAAAGCAAAAATAAACTAGAATGGGTGTTTTTCATCTATAAGACAATTGACTGATCTGATACACAAGTATTATCTGCAATAAGAATCTCATACTCTGTAGAGTTTAATTCAAAGGTCTCCGTAATTTTGTAATAATCTGATGGCACGGTCAAGTACCTCAATTATCGAAGTATAACACACTTTTTTCTCAAAAATGTATGGCTGAAATTCTACCTGTTACATGCGTATACTACTGTTTTATAAAAAAACTTAATTAAATGAATAAGGGCTGATTCATTTTACCCATACTTCCATATTTTGTTTCTGTATTTTAAAATTAATCTACATTTTAAAAGCCATGTAAATGTCATAAGCATTAATAAATTTGTGCATTGAGTTATCTTAAAAGTTCAGAGCTCCAATCCTTTCATATTAAAGTTAATTTTATTACCAAATTTTCTTTCTTAAAATTATAGTGTGTGTTATACTTCAATGCATGGTATACACTGATAAATATGGTAGGTAATGCTGTCTTTATGTTGGTAGTTTCAATGAGGTTTTACCATTAATGGAATGGTGACTTCTTACTGAGTAGGGATCATTTCTTCATCAAGAGATTTAACAAAAGAGCAACTTAATTAACTAAGCTAACAATGATTGATGGTTACCTCCCATTTCACTCATACTAATAGCCCATGCAATAACAACATTTGCTTTTTCACTAACATTCTTGAACATGTTGAGTAAAGAAACACAATACAAAGTCCATAAGAGTAGTCAAATGTTCTCAGTTTTTATCACAAGAGAACAAGATTGAGCATGGCACATTCAAGATAATAGTTGTCAAGGCAATTTGAAGGAGATTCTTTGGAAAATTATATTTTGTTACAACAAGAAATTCACCAACAAGCTAAAAAAATTATCTTCTTAATTTACAAATATAAGGAATATTTCAGTAGTAATAATTTTACAGTTTTCCAAGGCATTGAAAGATGCAGGTAAGGTGAATGAAAGTTTTCATCCTTGATCCTTTAGTAGAAATATTCTGAAAGTACTAGTTGGCACATGTAAATATCTCACTATTTTTTCTAAAAGGGAAAAATAGCATATGCCCAAAAGCTCTTTACCTGCATAGTAATAAGTGCAAGGCCATTGTTTCATAAATACCCTTTTTGTACAATACCTATTACCCTATTAAAGTTGAATATGTATGTATATATACATATATGTTTACGTGTGTAGATGTGTATGAATATACCATACATCCAGCTTATAATAAAGCTGATTGGTGTCACAATTTGCAAATTTTGAGAAATTTGCAGATTAATTATTAAATATTAGATAAGCTTATACTGTTTGATAGAAAATGTTTCCACTGTGCAGTTATTATTGAATGCATTATGTCTTATATCAAAATAATTGCAGCTGAAAACGAAAAATACACATTTAAGATATTTATGTATCCAAGTTCTTCCTTAACCCCAAAGAATATCTACTTGAGGCATAAGGTCTCTCAAAATTTTTATACTTCATGTTTGATTCCATGAAGGTTGTCACAAAGGCAGAGTTGAAAATGAAGCTGTACATTAAAACTCATAGTTTTCAAAATAAAATTCTCCATTCTCTTATACTTCTAAGCCATTTGTTAATTTATCACGATTTCAAAAAATCTTCACGTCTAAGAATATTTGCATCAACTGACCTACCTTTCTTCAAAATTGCTTACATTCTTCAAATAAGATTGCCACTTAAGTACGTCCATTTAAAATTAGAAAAAGCAAATATCTTCCAATCAATTCCATTAAAATAACTGTACATGAACTAACTGCTTGATATTACTGTCATATTTTTTGGTCAGAATCTTCATATATTCTTCAGGTTAAACATATCTTCTTTGCCAGTAATCATAAACTTCATTGTGACTTTAGGGACTTCATCAAAGCACTGTTCACACCACTGTCTCCATATCTTCTGCAACAAGTTGAAACTGTTCCTGACCTATAATGTATGAAGGCACCAAGGTATAAATATATTCATTGATTGGGATCACTTTGATATATTTTAAAGCAGACCCTCTTATTATTAAGAATAATTTAGAATGTTCAGAGAGTTGTGCTGCAAGCAAAAATGGAGGAAAATTTGCAATTTCATTATTTATTTTCCAAAATAATAAATTCTCATTGCAAGTTTTCTGTAAATGAGACATAGAAGCATAAGGCAACAACCATCCATAAGTATCTTTCTGGTAAGAAATAAAACGATAAGAATTAAATGAAATTCTTGTGACGTACATAGAACAAAACCTTTAGGTATTAAGGTATATCAGAACAAAGCCCAATGGTGGGGTGATTAGGCTATTCTACATTTCTTCTACTCTAGTTTTAATGTCTTATGCATTATTTTGGAAAAAAATAAGGAAATCTTAAATGTATATTATCTTTGAGAGCAAAAACAGCCACTATGGAATTACTTGATAGGTAAACAGGCAACTACAACACAATTTTCTTCAACAGACAACGATGTAAACAGAAAAGGAATAACAGAAAAGGTTGTGAAAAGTTTGAAAACTAATGAAGTCACCATTTATAATGCTTAAGTGTGTGAATCTTGTGAGAGATATTCTCACATTATTATGAGATTTGGGTAGAAATTTTAAATTAGTTAAAATTGCTTGAACAATTTTCAGCTTAGAGTGAAAGGTGTTGGATATATCAGATTTATTTACTTAGCTTATGAGGATATATAATTGAAGTAAAAACAATATTACATTAATAAGAAATACAGGATTTTGTTCTGGTATTATTTCAATGGATACTTCTTTAATATGTTTCTTTATGCAAGAAATGGAATTTTCAACATCAAATTCTCCTTCAAGTCATTTTATATCCATTTGTGTAGTACTACTTCAGCAGAAAAAAGTTAAAAAGAAATGAATGGGAAAGTTGCGAGCTTATGGCTGGAGGTATTGAAAAAAAATAGTAACCAGCTATTTTTTACCAGATAATCTCATGGAAAATCTTACAGCTGGAGAGTAACTGAGAAAATAGTACATTTTTTATGTACAAAAAATTTTAAGTTTACATATAACATAAGAATAATAATTTTTCTTAAAGGGATAATGCATTTCATGGTGCATGCCACTTTCATTTTAGTATCTCAATCTGCAAGATGTATAAATATCATTGAGTTGTGAATGATAGTTCACATTAATTATGAACTCTTGAGCAGCAGAAAATATAGATTAGTAGGACTTTATCATATCTGAGACTTAACAATAAAATGTACATGCTGAATAAAAAACTGAGAATGGAAAACTTGGTTAAAACAATAAACAAAGCATGTAAAAGCAGGTATTTTTGGAAAAAATTGGGTGGACGATAACTCAAGATTAATCACAGAATCACTGAAATTCTAGATTGGAAGTACACACATTTTACCAGCAAAACCGTCATATTTCTAAAATACTTGAGTAAAGGCAATATGATCAATTATTCATTGAAATCAGCTTACTTTCAAGGTAAGCGGCTAATTCTTCATCATTAGATTGAACAGCCAGTTCACGTGGTGTATGTCCATCGCGATCCTTCAGCATTAGGGAAGCACCTCCAGCTACTAACATGCAGCAGATGCTCCTCTGTTTATTAGCTGCTGCTTTGTGTAATGCTGACTGGCCTCTAAAATAATTCCAGAGTTGAATTTGTAAAATTAAATAGAAAGAGTAAAAAAGGGAATATTAACACATATACCATATACCCTCAAATAAGATGAATTTTTTTGCCAAAAATTTACCATGTATACTCCTGTATAGATCGACCTTTAAATAAAAAATTTCAATGAAAAAATCTAGTTGACCTATACTCAAGAGAAGTAAGAGGGTCATCCTAAAAGTTCTACCAGTTTCAAATAAAAACTTTGCAAATCATCTTTAGATGATGTATTTTTGTGTAACAAATGTATTTAGTCAAAATATTATTACATTTTATTAGTAAATGACATCTACTTATATTTTGACTGAAGATAATTTTCATTTTCTATAAATACCTCTGTGGTCTAAAATGACAAAAAGAATGAGTAGGGTGAATAGCCCTTTTACAATTAATAGACAGCATAAAATGAAATTAAAGTTTCTGATGGATCATCAGGATGAAATATATAAATTATACAAGTACAAAAAATCAAGAAATCTGACCAACATCAAAGTATCTGAAGCTTGGGAAAAAATGTCATAATGTCTTATATCTCGACTTATATGAAATTATTGTTAACTTAAATAAGTCAAAGTTATTGTTAAAAATGTTAAATAATACATTTTTAGTCCTTATTACTTGAAAATATACTTTTTTAAAGTCCACATATTACATTTAAAATTAATCCACAAGTTAGCTATATAGTATTTAATATTAAAAAAAAACTAGGGTCAACTTACACATAAGATACATAAAAAATGAAAATTTTAAGTAATAATTTGGAAAGACGACCTATGCATGAGCATATACAGTAAATTAGAAAGCAACATGTGTCTTTTAAGAGGATATAGATTTCCATGGTATATATTATCATAGATCAAGAATGCAGTTCAAAAACCTTGTTGCATATTGCACGTGGGCGAGTTCTATGCATGGGCATTTACAGTAAGAGCAACTGTGAGGGAAATTAAACAGAAATATTTCATTAAGTTCAATTGACAAGCAGTCACTTAGAGCAACATTCCTCTCTTTCTTTCATTGCAGAGAATAATGATAAAAGAAAAAAAAGAAAAGATACAGAAGTAATGTACATAAGACAACTGCTGATGTATACTGTACATGCCTTTGCATATTTCTAACTCATATATACATCAAACTTAGATATTTCCATCCTTATTAAATATTGCTATGGGTATTCCAATAGATTAAGCATAAAAGAGTATAAATAATTATATGAATAATAATTAAAATGATGACAGTAAAATTGGTTTAAATTGCTCTATAATCCTAGAAAAATCTTAGAATTCTTGGTTTTTGTATGATGCAAGAGCTAACAGAAAATCGTACACCACGAAAGGATTAAAAGGTTTACCCTTTTTCTAAGTTTCATTTTCAAACAATAGGTTGCACATAAGCTAAAAATCTATGAAAGGAAGAAATCTCACTTTTGTTAGAGATAAAAATGGAAAAACAATGAAAAGTTAAAACAGATAAATTCAAAATAATCATACATAGAAAGTCTAAAAAAATTAAAGAACAAAATTAGCACTAAACATTATCAAACTGTAAATTTCCTGAATTAATAACTTACTTGTCATTATCCACCATATTCAAGATTGATGTAGGGGCAGATGCAATCAAGTACTTGATAATATCCTTGTGTCCATGCTGGGAGCCCAAATGCAGAGCTGTTTGACCAGAAGAATCAATCGACAACAAGGAATAGCCCATTGCATGTAAATCTCTCAACTGAAACAATAGCAGAGACAGCATGTAAGAAACACTGAGAGCTAAAATAAGCTATTAAATTCTCAAATCAGGGGAAAATAGTCTTAACAATCTTTAGCAAACGTAAAATAAAGCATGTAAGTTAATACAATCAGTTCAGATAAAAACTAAAGAATTTTTGTAGTTTATCATGCAACGATTTTGACTCAACTTTGACCAGGGATGACACTAAAATGATGATAAAAATTTAACTATAATTAACTTTATACAAAATAATGAAATTAACAACAATTTGATAAAGGTCTAGTACAACTGATAAGAAGATAATAGTTGAATCACAAGAAACTTAGATATATCGTGATAAACCAGAGCTTATCAAAGAAATGGTGTTGATTTACAATTTTACTTTGTCTTTCATCAATATCTATTGATACCTCTAAGTTATCAATATACTTTTCAACTCTTTAATATAATGTATTATATTTTACAACTGTCAACTTACTCTATGACCAACCAGCTGATTCTAAAGGTATGAGTCCCAAGACAAGTTTATGCTATTGCAGTGTAAGATAACACATTATTATTAGAAGTATGGATAATTGGTACATATGTAGTTAAATTTTTCACTATTTTAAAATTAGTAAGAAAACAAATGGGAGATGATATTACTCTAAACTACTATATGGAAGACTATCAAATACTTAAAATTTACTCACCAATTTGATGTCTCCAGTCTTTGCTGCTTTCAAAACATCTAGTGAAGTTTTTTCCAAAAGATGGCTGAAAATAGTGTAATTTCAATATATAAAAAATCTTAAACATGAAGTTATTGAGAATTTTGAGCACATGAACCACATGGATATGACATGAATCTAGTAAATCAATTTGATATTAACATGTGATAAGAGATTGAGACACAAAGAATATGAAATATTTATTCTAACTTACCTCAAGGAATAAAAGTCAAGGCCAAATAGTTTGGCATGAGCGCTAGCATGCAAGTAGAATTATGGTAACAATTAATTTTGGAGAAAGATCAGAACAAAAAGATGCAACAACATTACATGCAAGTCACTCTTTTTATCAACACAAATTGAACTTGTATTTTAACAATAAAATTTTATTAATTACATTGTAGTGCTGTTTGAGCTGTAGTTAATTTCCAAAACAAATAAAGCATAGCTGTGAAAAAGGTTGAATAGATTTCATAATATAAAAGCCAATATATTATAGCCTTAATTAACAATATTAGAAAAAACAAACAAAAATCTTCACAAAAAACAAACAAAAATAATACTTATATTACAAAAATGATGAGGATTAATATACAAACATTTTTGTTAAAATCTGGAAAAGAAACATCAAAACCACAAAAAATGTAAAAATCAGCTTGTGAGGTTAACCTCAGCAAGAAGCCAAATAACTTGTTTTTATCACAGGCAACAAAAAATACATGATAATGCACAAAAATTTCTGGAATCATCTGTCCATATAACATTCATTACATGATATAAACACAGCTTATACACAGTGCAGCACTCCAGATATAATTTCATAAAATTCAACATCCAAGGACTGATACATCACTAAGTTCAATTAGGGTACTCCAAATCTTAACATACCATCTGGAATAATTTGGGTTTCATTCAGGGAAATGAAAAACACAATTTTTACCATAAAAAATAATTCATCTTAAAAAAAAGTTTTACAATAGATATGAAATATCATATTTTTTATGAATTGCAAGCATCCAGTGGAAAATTTTTGTATTACACTGATAAAGACTGGTTTAACAACACTATGGGGAAGCAAATAAATATAAAGTGTTGTCAGTGCATTTTTCACTTCTGAAATTAGTGGGCATGCAGTATTTCCAGACTACTTTTTTATCTTTGTTACAGCACATGATGTAATCATGATGATGATGATGTAATCATTTTATTCAAGTTTAGCATTTTGAACAAAAAAAGATAACAGATAAATCTATTTGTTCCCGATTTTAAGGAAGCATACTTCATTATTTTTTTACAAAATGAATAATAGATCAAATATAAATAAAACTATGCTTAGAGAATTTATAACAGAATTTGGAGTTTTAAGATTAAAATAAACATTTACAAGCTATTTTTTGTGGATGCATTTTGGGAGATATTTCAATGGTCATTCCAAGGAAAGTGGCATGAGATAGATAGGGAGAAATTCCCAATCATATAGGATTCTTGACAATGCTTTCTAATGCAAGGAGATTGTTCAAAGGATAGTAAACAAATCAAATGACAGAAGATAACATAGTGCAAGGTCTCTCACAAGAGCTCACTCCAGAGTTAATTTTGATGAAAAATTTAAATTCTATGAATTAATCATACATTTTCAGTTTCTCCAGCAGTATTGCAAGAATTATTTTAACTAAAAAATATGCATCCATTTTTAAAGACATACATCATTATATCTCACTTAAATAGGCTCAATATCACTTCCAATGTTGTAACTGGAACCACTGACTGATTCATTAGCCCAGTTAGGGTAAAAATAAAAAAAAATTTAAACATGAAACAACAGGGTCAGCCTGATGGTAAAAGCAAAGCAAGCATTTTTAGAGACAGCAAAGTTTTGAGGCAAAAAGTTTTATTTGCAAGACTATGTCCGTACTATGTTTAAATGACAAAAATAAGGAATTGTATCAAATTAAGGGAATGTCTGAAAGACAACAGGATACAAGTTTTACGATAACTCTCTAAAACAAAAAGGGGGATAGGAATATTCTACATCTTGGAATTCTTGCAAACATTTCATAATGATCATTTTGTCAAAATTTAGCTATGTAGCAAAACCATTTTTTCATTTATGTATGTCTGCCTTGGATGAAAATACTGAGAACCAAAAAATTTTATTTTTTCAATTTAATCAAACAGTACTAATAATAAAAAAAAATATTGCAACCACTTCGTAAAATATAAAGCATGAAGAATAGGAAATAAAGCAGCAAGGAACATTTTTATCAGATGCATATGCTTAAAAATCCACCATGAGTATTTATTTTCATTGCTCTTTCATAGCATTTTCTCAGCATGATTTGAATGGTACTACTCTATTATTGGCTCTTAAGAATGAAAAGACTTGTGATAATAAGAATTTTTAAATAAACTTTTGTTGTAGAACTTTGTAAGAAGACTTTGTATAAAGTAATCTCTACTCCACAAAACTTTTGAAAAAAAAAAACATCTGCATAAATTATGAATTCCATCACAGAACTGCGCTGTTAAAATTTTAAAACACTGAGATACTATAAATTTGATTCAAACATTAATAATCTGGGAGACTAACATCCATCTTCCCCAAATTTTAATTTCATTATCCATCATTAAAAAACTTTTTCTTGAGGATAGAGGACCTACAGCTGATATTAAAATATACATTTACAGATTTTTGATGATACAAAAACAGTTAATGCAATTGGAAAGAACAACTTCTATAGTTATTAAAATAGTAACAAAGTGGGAACTAATTAGAAAAAAGAATTTGGATACAGCTCAAAGATGAGATTCTTCTTTATTTTAATCCCTCAGGTCTTTACTCAAAATTGCAGTCATCATTATCTCATGTAAGGAAAGAAATTGGAACATGGTTGTTAATGAATTAGAGGTTTAAAATGCACCAAGAGCCATTTCACTGGCAATTCACACTTCCCACTGAGACCAAACCTAGAAACAAGGAAAATAAAACAGATTTACTGGCCTTCTAGGAATCCTAATGTGCATTTCAATAGCAATGCTACCATCTGAAGAGGTAATCCATTTCCTTAACCTAGGAAATGGTTTTGGTCTCAAAGGCATGAACCACTGTTGAAACAGCTGATAGTGTTTTAACCTCTTAATCTATATCTCACACTAACCGTTCCCATGCTAACTTTAATTTTCATTATTATGGTTATTTGCCTAAATTTCAATGAAAATAACTGGAAATAACAATCACAGAGTGAATTTGAGGGTAGTGATAAATCAGCTGAGATTTGGTTGTGTTTGGTGGGAAAATTTAATTAGAACATGGTACCCATCCCAGATGTTAGAAGTTGAGTTTCTTCAACATGAAGCCAATCGTAATTGGGATCAGAATTGAAAATGTCCTACTTTATACTATGAGTTGTGCCACATTAGACTTTCTACAATTTAGAGGCGTAACCTTCAGGGAAAAGTTAATGATCATCATCCTTGGTATGTTTGACCCACCCCAATTTTAAAACAACATTTGGGAAAAATTTGGAGATCAGTCAATCATCATAAATATAAAATCAATTGATTTGTACTGTAACCTTTTTGTTTACCATGGTAAAATGATAAAAGATCTGAAAATATAGGCACACTTGTGATACTAATCAAGCTCTCTAGAAAAATAATAGGTATGTCATGGTTGTGACATTTTATACCCCTTTGCATATACTGATTTTAGGATTTCCTAGAGGTTTCCAGTCTAACGTGAGTATTCAAATATCACAAATTGTAATTTTTTAATCATAAAAGCAGTTCTTGAAGAGAATTTTGAAATAATTTCAAGGAATTCTTTTTGCAGCCAGTTTACTAAATTTCTTTTAAATTTGGATAGATTAATAAAAATTTTTGAAGATGAATTTATTTTGTTTCAAGAGGAGATTGTAGACTTGCGGATAAACAATGCTTGCATACAGAACATATGTGATGGGTCATTTCCAGCAAATCTTTTGAAAATCATAAAGTTTGTTATATGCTATGAAATAAGGTAACTGGTAAGAGGAGGGGGAAGAACATTATTATCTACTGCTTCTATCAATTTGGGACTGTGTGTAATATGCCTCTTATCTTCATATTCAGTTTCAGTCAGTGAATGCATCAGTTTACAAAATAACCAGCCTAAAATAAAAAAAAATGTCAAATGACCTAGTAAATAAATAAACAACAAGTCAAAAACTTGACAAATAAGAAAGAAAATTTTGTAAGGAATTTGCAGTACCCTAATTTTAATGTTTCATATCCAACCAAAAATATATTTATTCTAATAATATAGATTTCCATAAAATAGTCAGATTAAAACAGATAATTACATAATTTGGTATTTCTCAAAATCTTGTGTGATTTTCAAAATCAGTAACAATTTAAAAAATATCTTTCAAGCAGATTAGATCTTGAAACACATAAACATGAAGTTTGAAATGTTCAAAAGTGGGGTTCTTTTGGATTAGGGGTCGCCAGATTGACCTACCTAAGGCGACCGAAATTACCACCAGGCTGCAGAACACCATCCGGAAATGCCATTGAAGATGCTCTTCCGTTACTCTTGATTCCAACACTGCCTCCTTTGTGTCCTGCTACACTTAACTTATCTCTTGAATCAACACCACCAACATTATTAATGCCATTGGCCATTTGATCACTACTTGAGTTTTGTAACAACTTTTCTCGGTCCCCGCCTCCCTCCTTTGATGCTTCAACACTGTCGGAGCAAATATTTATTGTGCTAGTGGAGACTTCCACTCTCTTACAGCATAAATACAACACTTGAAACTCAAAACTAGCACATAAAGAAGCTCAAATAACAAAAATCATAATAACAATTTTCTTATAATAGTGAATACAAGCGCTTCACTAGCAACAAAAAACTAATGGATCAAGTTTATTGCTTTCATATACTGCTTGTGAGACTTCAAATAAATAATTACTACAAAGTGTAACAAACCTGCATTTTATCTAATGATAGGAGGTTTTGTTTTACAATAGGGGTAAATAACCATTACATCATACAAGGAAAACTTATACATCATTAAAATGTATTTTTGAATTAAAGATATCATTAAAGATAAAATCGTTTACTTTACCTCGTGTTGAAGTTCAGTTAAATTTTTTACTGACAATGGCATTGAGTATTACCTCATTCACATGATATGTGGGATAGAATGTACATTATGCCATATTCATTCAATAATAAACAACAACAACAAAAGCACTGATATATGTACTTTATACATAAACTGCTCTTTAGAACGAACCTAAGTTATATATATTTATTAAATATTTACCAAGATAAAATAACTGATTTACATATTCTCTGGCAAGAGTAGAATTTTAATTTACAAATAAATATAGTATGATGAGATTAGTAGCATTAACATTAGGGACGGATGACTTCCTTGTTTATGTAATATCATTGACATCATAAGGAATCACACTATTACAGGAACAGCACAGTAGTAATTTCAAGAGCAAAATGCAACAAAATTTCTCATGAATTTGTCCCGTTGTTAACATGAAACAGTCTCTCAAATATCACAATTCATAGGATGAGAGCCACAGAAAAGATAGGCGGCTGTTTGATTAATGATATTCATACACTCAAATTAACATATGATTGTTGACCTCTGGCATTACAGGAGAAGGCTACATGTTCAATGTAAATACAATGTCAAAACCACATTCAACAGCCGAACTGAAAAAGATTTTGATTTGTGTCACCATCATTACTTTAACATTCACTAACTTTATATATTTTTAATGGGCATGCTATTTACACAGTTACTTTACTTGAGCAATTTCACAAGTTTGTCATTTCATGTTCAGAAAGTCCTGACAAAATAATTACTGGCCACATTTGAAAAGTGCAAAAGTATAGAGATGAAGCAAGTTTCTTGAAACTGTTCCAACTTAATGAAAGCGTTACTTTTAACAGCCAGTCCAACTGATAAATGAAATAAGATAATTTTTCACTTGGAAAGAAGGAACTTTAAAAGCTTTTACATTTATGAGCTTATAAATACTGGTGTTTGACGATAAGATATACTGTGCCATATATCAAGAGAATAAAAACTCATAAAAAAATAACAGCTTTCCATACAATAGTTTACTTATCAAAAGGATCGTTAAAAAAGCGTAACTAAACAACATTGTTAAAACCGTGGACATGCAAAATGCAAATAAATAAACATACCATTTTAGACGAACAAAAATTAATACTTTGTGCCTTTTGGTTGAAAAAAATCACAACACATATATGTTACAATAAAACTCAAATGGTCATACATAACATTTCTAGTAAAATGCAACATAAAATATGTTGATTCATTGTACAGTACATATCAGTGCATTTTCAAGTAAAAGCAGCAAAAACCAAAGTTGACAAATCATAAAATCCAATAAACAACACAGCAAAAAGCACAATTTCAGAAAGCACATGTTTCATATTGTAAAGCACTCGTCAATAACAAAGGAAAGCAGTCAAGCACATACCTCGAATCAGTATTTGGCTTCTTCTGTGCAGGGGGTGGGGCAGCTGAAGGCCCATTTTTGTCAGCTGGTGAAGTGACTTCGGCTGCAGATGGTGCTGGTGCAACTGATGTCGGATCATCGTCTGGTGTCTGTGGTTGACCTCCTGCTCCAGTGTCTAATACATACAACTCCTCACTGCCTCCAACATCCATGACATAATGCAAGTGCTCTTGAGCACGATCCACCCTGAAGAATCTCTCTGCAGTACATGCTAAAAACAATCAAAAGGAAAGAATTACAGACCATATCTTTGGACATTTAATGCACACCATATTTTTTATTATACAGGAAATTACTTTTTTGCTTAAGTATACATATTCTTCAATAACTAACTTCAATAAGACAGGAAAAAGAAACAAGCCCATTAAATTATTGGAGAATGCTCTACAGGAATTACTTCTATGAACTGAAGAAAATACAATTGGTGATATTTAGGATGACATAGACAATGGCTCTGAGTCTGGGATCAAAAACACAATTTTTGAGGATTAAAAGAAACTGATTGGATTTTTAGAATAATTTTGTAGATTTTCCTTCCTGAGCATGCTATTTTAAAATTGGGATGCCTCTACCTCACTGCGGACAAATATGAAATAATTTTCCCTGAAAATAATGCTTCAATTTTTTATGTATCATGGATGGAACATATTGTATGCCACAAAATAAAGTAACCTATCTCCTTTAAATATCATAAACAGAGAAAAATTCTAATACATTAAAGAGAGAGTACCTCTGTAATGGCTTTTCAAAGTATGTTAATAGCTGTCTAGAAAGTGAGCCAAACAGTATATTCAAAGAAATAAAAGGATAAAATAATTTCAAAGATATCTATCTCCTTACTTCCTGAAATTTGTGAGGTCTACTCAATTCTTCCCTCAATTCAACCCCTCAGGAATGTCCAATGTAAATACTATGTTAAGAACATATACATTCAAGAGACATCTGTACGTGAGTAGATAAGGATGGTTCTGAAACTTTACCTGCAATTTTCTAACTTTAATACTCCCCCTACTTAAAAATTCAAGAATAAGAAATAGATGCATAAATGTTCCTATAAGAAGACAGGATCAAAATATAAGCAAAATCTTTATTGAAAAATTAAATGAATGGATCACGATCACCAAAAAGGCAGTATCTTTTGAGTTTTAAAACAAAACATTTTGTTTACTTGTGTAATTTAAGATATCTACTTTATTTACATTTTCCAATTGATAAATGTGTCATTTAATGTGCAGCTATAGCAAAAAAGGGGTTACAGAAAAGAATCGAAACAAAGTTAACAAAATGAGATTACAAAGCTTTATTTTCTAGAAATCACTTCATACCCTCCCATATTCAGTAACTTAAATATATTGAAAATAAAATGGTTAGGAGAAGAGGCAATGCATCCGAGGAAGATCTGAATTGTAAACAGCGTTTCTCTCTCAGTTTGCAGAGCGATTCTAATAAATATCAGAGACAACTCTTCCCAGAGTGTCTCAATTAAATGCATTGTTAGCTCAAAATATAAATATTAAATGTAATGAAAGAATGATTACAAATCCTCAGGAAATATAAAGCTTAAATTGACATTCAATTCCTCAATTTCACAAAGGTCACTCAAGTTTAAAAACACAATTAAAATTAAATGGGAAACTATTAACTGCAAACTTTCCTTAAAATGCTTTTTTCAAGAAATTTCATTTAACACCTTTTTTCACAGGTTTCATGTCATTAAACAAAGATAGAGATATAGAGGAATATGAAGTATCATGACATCAGATACATTAAGAGAGTTCATAAAATACTTTATAGCAAAACAGCACTGAATCATACTTACAATCGACAAAACACCAGTCTGAAGATAGTCTTGGGGCAGAAGCATTTTCTTCTTGGAGTTTCGTAATAAGTTTTCTCACTTGCTCTAAATCAGCAGATGGACTTACTTCAATAGTTCCTAAAGAAATAGCTGCAAACAAATATGGATACTTAACTATATATAAGAGAAAGAGAAATGCTTTGCTCATGATTAACTAAATGTTATAATTAATAATATTAAGATGTCTCACATTTTACTGTTATCAACAAATCCAAGAACAGACATGGTTTAATATGTCCACAATTACGACTTGAATTAGTTTTATAATGTTGACACCAACCTGCTTGCTTCAGCAAGTCCTTATCATAATGGTGTTGCTCATAATCACCCATGTTGATTTTGTTCACCGATAACTTCAGTTGCTCTAGAGTTGTTTGCCTGAAAAGAATACCTTTATCAAACCACTGAACATCATGTAGATAGAAATTACAAAAAAGAAAACACAATCAATTTTCAAGGAATAATGATGTGCATTTCAGATTTTACTAAGATACATTGAAACAATAAGCACATAATTGGAGTCTAAAATTCAACATACATTAGATACAATTAGAAAGAGTGTTTAAGATATGCTAAA
This sequence comes from Ladona fulva, assembly GCA_000376725.2. Taxonomy (NCBI): domain Eukaryota; kingdom Metazoa; phylum Arthropoda; class Insecta; order Odonata; family Libellulidae; genus Ladona; species Ladona fulva. The sequence continues at coordinate 200,249 of KZ308815.1, forward strand.
GACAACTGAATAAAAAGTTACCTTGTATACTCAATTATAAACATAATAAAAAAAATGTGAAGTCCTTTGTGTGAGAGGAAGTGATAGTAACTAAAACATTAGTTCTACAAAATCTCTCTCATAGATAATAACAGCTGTCATATTTAAATATGCTATTTTAATAGATTATGCAGAACTTCATAGAGCACTAACAAAATTAAGATTTCAAAAGAGTGATTTCAAAAAATTAGTCAATATCGACATTACATAACTATCCACTTACTGGTTATTGGCCTTTCCACCTTTCCTCTTCGCTAACATTGAGGCCTTATTTAGAAGATTAATGGTGATTATGGATGGATTTAATCGGCATGCTTCACCATCAACTTGCATGGGAATAGTTTTTGTTGTTGTAACTTTTGCATTTTTGCATTGGGTTATACATGTCCCATGACCTCCAGCTTGCAATAAAGGCTAAATGAAGTAAAAATATATGCATCACTGGCCAAATAAAGGAGACCAACATAGCAAACGACAATTTTATAGGTTGACATTCAAAACAAAGATTCTACTATAGATATGTTAGAAAAAAAGTTACTTAACATAAGATCTATTTACCTAAATATTTTTACAAGAAANTGATGAATGTATTGGACTGTATACATCATCATATATTTCTGGTAGTACACTTACCTAGATTACATTCTTCACCTATTTTTTGTAGATTGAAGCATGAATCTTTATTATGGTAAGCCATTTTGCACCATGAACAACTGATGGCCACAATTTCCTTACTACTAAAGGAAAGCTTGGACTGAAAAGACTAAAACAGGAAAGAAAATGATTATGAGACAGAAGAATGACAACTCTACCCTATGTTCTATGCAGACAGTTCATTCAAATACATAGCATAGATCAGTAAATAATGAATAAAATTCTTATTAGCAATAATAAAAAGTTTATTCACATTAGTTATTTTCCTTTTTGGATGCTTATCAAAGAATTATCAAACTATAGTTCCAGAAATTCAAATTACAACATTCAAGGGAAGATTTTCCTTTCCTTCTTCATTGGGCTCTGCTCCTGGGTTCTAACAGATGAAATACATGATTTATTAATTAGTAATTAATTGTTTCATAATTAAGTTGCTACCATGGCTGTTCAGAGGAAGTTAATGTATCGCCATAGAAGGCAGGAAAACAGGTTCTAAAGACATACTTTTATGAAAATTTCAAGGATGGCGAGTAGTTAAACAATTAACATGTTAAAAGATTATGAATGAATACATTATGAATAACTTTGCTGAAAACAACAAAAGTGATGAAGAAACAAAATAAGTTTCCTACTATGAATGTGAATTTCCTTGGGGTCTCACAGACAAGAAGCAACCCTTTATTACATAAAGCTACAAATTAAAAACGGTTGACTATTTAGAGGAACTGTTATTATGTAAGACATTTTAAAGGAAATAAACTTTCATAACATTATTTAGATTTTGTTCAAGTACTACAGCCACTTCCCTTTCCTTTTTTGGTTGAATAATAGAGAGATTATTAACATTTAAGGGAAATATGTTTTAACAAATGTAACCTTAGATTGCAGTTATATTCAATTGATATTTAATAAGGTTCTGTTCTAGAAAATGTAGTACTGTGTTTGATTTCTATGTGATAGAGAACCCAAAGAAAACTATAGGTATCTTTGGGAAGATGGGGGTTCATACGAGATGAAAAATCATCTGTTCATGTATTTCTAACAGAAGATACTGAAATATCATAAATAAATACATAAAGGTGGTTATCATAGATTACTGGAATGTAATTTACTTTAATAGTTCTTTTTGCTTTATTTTTCTTTGAAAAATTATTTCTTAACATTGAAACTTTATTGGAGAAAAAACTTGTGATTAAATGGAAATCCAAATTTCTTCTTCATCATTATTGTAGTTTACAGGTTTTATTGAGTAAGGGACAGAATAGCCAAGTGGGTAGCGCATCTGCCTTTGGTGATACTGTTCCTGGGTTCAATTCCCATGTGGGGAACCATGTATACAAAATTATCTCCGACTCCAAAGCACTTTAAACAATACAACTACTACCACTATAAAATTAGGATAGAAAGTATGTGATTGAAATGAAGAGTCAGTGAATAAATGTTTTAAAAAAATTAACATGAAGATGAAATTGTGGTGCAACTAATGCATTGAATGCCTAATAGGAAAATTAAAAAGAAATTATGCCTTCTGTTAAGAGCAAGCAAAGGAAGTGATTTCTAGAGGCTGAATAGGCCATACAGTTGCTATGATATCACTTTTAAAATTAGAGAAAGAATAAAGATGAATGTTGATACAACCAGCAGTTATCTACAGAGATCCTAAACTTACTCACAAGCTGGTAGGTGGTGAGACCAATGACTTCCATCATTCCGTCATCTGTTGCAGGCTCACTACTTCCAGCTGCTCGATTCCAAGGATGTGTACCTCCTCCATAGCTGCAAACAACATAATAAACTTAAATTTCCCAATCTAGCTCACTGTGCAAAAGATTAAACTATCACTGAAAATGAACAATTAAGAAAAATGAAGGATAACATGAGATTATTATAAAGCTAAATTAAAAATGGGCTTAGTTTACCATTGATGAAGCAAATATAGAAAATAACAATACTTTCCAATTCATAGCAATACTACAGAATCATTAATTATTCATGTAATTTATTAGTTAAGTAAATGAGAGATGGAAATGATGGATCAGAAATTACATAATATACCTTGGAAATCAAATTCTACTAAAATTTTACCAATCCTCAGCAAAATCATTTGTATGGGAAAATATTATGGCAAATTAAAATAATAATTCCAAGATATGTGCTTAGCAAATTCTTAACAATGAAAACATATAAATGGGATACATAAAACGAATCATTCATAAATTCAAAATTAAATCATTTAACTAAAAAGTATGCATATTTAATGTTATAAATACCAATTAAAATTTTATACAATTGTATACTCCAATACTGGGTGAAAAATATCAGTCTATGATGTAAAATTGTCATTTTGATTACCTTGGTATATTAAGGAATACTATGGCATGCACCTTATGCTCTTTCAGTTTTGGAGTCAAATCTTTACCATCAGCTTCTAAAGTCACAAATTCTGAAAGATCTTTCCATTTCCTCTGAAGCAGATCCTTTCCTCCAGCTTGACCATAAAACATCTTATTTCTTAACCTAGAGTTAAATCTCTCTGGATGAGCCTCTGAAAAATGAGACAACAGAGGACTTCAGAATAGATGATATTACTATAAACTAACTTTCATTTGAATGCGTACAAATATTAGATAGAGAAGAAAATAAGATATAATTAATATTAAACTAGCATTAAGTTCATATTGCATACTTTTCTTAGATTAAAAATCATGAAAATTCTTCAATCTATCCCTAAACATGTTCTTCACTCAAATCATGACCATCTAATCAAGTCCTACTTTTTACTCAAGGGTCACATTCCATGCATTATTACTTTTTCAGGCCTTGTGATGCCAAAATTACTTTCAGCCAATACCTGAATGTATTTTTTATGTGATTTATATATCTCTCTTCACTGAGACAGTACATTACTTTTTCCATTCATGAAATTACCTTTGCAGAGTATGAAGTACAATGAAGTAAAATTGAGGCAAAATTATCCACAATAAACAAAAATGCAAAGATTCATGACATGAAAGAAAGAATGGAAACATTATTATGATGATGAATTCTAGCAAAAAAAGGCTAAAGTTAACACAAAGAAAACAAATTACTTTATCAAATAGAATTTTAAAAAAACTTAAGCATAAACTGCTTACCACGTGCTTCATGGAATTCCAAAGCTATATGTGCATCCACACCTAAAGAAAAATAATTATTTACAACATTCAAGGGAAGATTTTCCTTTCCTTCTTCATTGGGCTCTGCTCCTGGGTTTTTCTCCACCTTCAATTCCCACCGATCTAACAGTACTATTTCTCCATCAGCTATATTGCATAAAATTTTTGAAATTGGTTCATCGGTGTAACCCTGGCAAAATTATATGGAGAGAGGGAACCATTAAATTCTGTCATTTATTTAAATTTTAATGACCAGAAATATATAAATACATTCATCTACTTACACCTCCCCAGCCCAATGCCCTAGCAAGGTCATTTCCCGTGCCAAGAGGCAGTACACCAACAGCAGGAGATGGAGTAAATCCTATCTGGTCCAGAATGGATAGCACCCAACCAACAGTTCCATCACCTCCACAAGCTAGCACTCTTAAGTTAGGAGCTTTACGGAACAGTTCCAGCCTTGAAAAAAGTAGTGAAATACTGGAAATCTCTTCCTCTTCAAATGACTGAAAGCCAATGAAAGCTGTACTTTTTGATAACTTACCCCATTCTTGGTCCCCCTTGAGTGAGGTCAAATACTTGCCGTGGATTAAGAAGCCACTGAAACTTCTGCAAGAGTTTAACACCTTGGTTTCCGCCAGATTTTGGGTTAATAAATACAATCACAGGCTTGACAGTTGTTGTGGGTATTGGCTTTATCACAAAAGTTCTTTGGTCCTTTTCACTCTATGAATAGATGAATAATGAGTGATATGGTTAGACTGATACAACATATCCACTAAAAACTGATGTACCAGATTACTTCTGGCACATACCTAATAAAAGGCCAATCATCTTGAATTCAATGGTAAGTTAACTGATAGACTACAACTTGTTTAAAATCCCATGTCCCATTATCTGATTCCTCAGATCTAAGTGTATTGTACTCACACATCTTTTGCAAGCTTAGATTTATTTCTGAAATAGCAGGAGTGAGAACTATACCAAACCATATAGATGCTCAATATTAAAGTTGTGTTGCATCACAAAAGATATAAAAATTTTTTGTACATCTCTTCCTTGGAGGTGTCAACTAGCTGGTTTTTAGGAGCTAAACTTAGAAATATTTTATTTCTTGGGAACACTGTAGCCTCAAGGCTTCACTGGAAATAAAAGTAAATTGTGTTCTTGTGTTTGTTGAACTGATATTCCTCAGTATCTGTCCAAAGAAGATTTAGAAACCTGTATGTAAAAGAATTATTACACAGGAGTTCCACACTCAGGTGAATTAAAAACTGAAGAATATAGTTTGGGTTCTACTATTGAACTTCTCTCCTAGTGAAATCATGGATCAACAGTGATTCTGAAAAATAAGTTATTTTTCAGTTGAATACCAAAAAATAAAATTTCCAAGAACAAAGTATATTCAAGCTTTCTAATCCTTTATGAAATACTTATATCACATGTACTTAAAAAGTTACCACTAATTTTGGAATCCAATGCACCTTAATCACTTATTATTATTATTAAAAATATCGAGAAAAGTTTTATTTGTACTTGTATCGACAATGCGGAGTGCCACTTATTTATATTAACAAAGACAATCTTTAACATGAAAGGAAGAATTTTGAAATCGAATTTCAAATCAATAAATTCATTTCAAGAAATCAAAAATTCAATCAATTTGAATGAAATGAGAAAGAAAACCTGCCTTGCATCATCATGCCACATTACTGTAGTAATTCCTGGAAAGGGCACATGTATATAACCAGTTCCAATTGTTAAAGAAGCAATAAGGAAAATCAAATAAACATGAATGATTTATATAGAAAAACTATCACGAGGTAAATGAAAAAATATATAACAACATTACCTTTTCTTTACTTTTCTTTTTACTGGAAGATTTCTTTTTTGGAGACTTTCGCAAACTGGATTTGAAACTACCCCTTCTTGGTAATTTCACTATCCATGAAGGAGGCACTATTATACCATTGTGAAGTCCTGAAAATAAAAAAGTAAACATTTAAAAATCACCATTTATATCTCAATTTATGGGATATTTCTTTTACTTTTTGGAAATTGTCTAAGTGACTGCCATATTGTCTCTTATCCAATTGCTACTAAATAAACTCTAGAAAGGAGAGTGAGGGATCAGCATTCTTTTTATTTTTCAATGTGTCTGCAGCATCTAAGTTTTACTTAAAGCAATGTAAATGCTTACATATCATATGTCGTTTTGAAGATGAAAGACATTGTTGAAGATATTCAGAAGAATGATAAGCAAAGTTGTAAATAGATTTAGTTAATGTAGAAGTAGTTAGTAATAAGAAGTAAATGTTAATAGTATTACTTCAATCTTTCTTCTCAGCTTCAAATATATTCTTTTAGTAATTAAACATCAATGTAAATGAAAAGGATGGTATAAATAAAATTACAATTACTCTTTTCCATAGGTGTTTTTTACTTCTTTAAATACACCTGTGGAAAAGAGTAACTTTAATTTTGTTTATAACATCCTTTTCATATGGATTTCCACAACATCAAGCCTGCCACAATCGATTTTATCAATGTAAACATTTAAGAATAATCAAATAATTTGTTCAATATATATTAGTCAGTTAGTGTATTCACTTTTTATATTCACCATGTGAATGTTGTATCTTTTCTGTAAGAAGAATACTTAAATTTTGAAAACTAGAAATGATTGTAAACTATCACTACTTAGTACTTTCTTTGATGGGAAACACATTATAAGATTAGGAGGACCTTAGCAATATTTACGGAACTATTTTATTGCTACTTTTTTATTGAACATATGATTATTACGAGGAAGTTAACCTTAGGGATGGTTTGGAAAACTTAAAGTCTTACTAACTCTGCCATGATTCAAACCTTTATCCATAACGTGATACAGATTCATTGATTTGGCCTCAAAATTTTGCAAGGGTATCCATGAGCAATATGATGTAAGTTAAGATAAGCTGATAACTACAGAGTATACGCTTTCCGACTCTTAGAAAAAATGTTTTAGTTTAAACTGTGTCTCCCTACTTAACAGACACATTGGTTTATAAGAAGCAAGTAGTTTTACTTTATTGCTAAAAACTCAACTTTTTAAGTTTTAGGGATAGGCCATATAGAATGCAGTGATTTTCTCAAGCATCATACATCTTAAAAGACAGGAAATATTTAATAATAAAACTTGAAATGTAATGATGATGAATGTATTGGACTGTATACATCATCATATATTTCTGGTAGTACACTTACCTAGATTACATTCTTCACCTATTTTTTGTAGATTGAAGCATGAATCTTTATTATGGTAAGCCATTTTGCACCATGAACAACTGATGGCCACAATTTCCTTACTACTAAAGGAAAGCTTGGACTGAAAAGACTAAAACAGGAAAGAAAATGATTATGAGACAGAAGAATGACAACTCTACCCTATGTTCTATGCAGACAGTTCATTCAAATACATAGCATAGATCAGTAAATAATGAATAAAATTCTTATTAGCAATAATAAAAAGTTTATTCACATTAGTTATTTTCCTTTTTGGATGCTTATCAAAGAATTATCAAACTATAGTTCCAGAAATTCAAAGCATGCAATAGTTTCACAAATTTCTGCATTAATTTTCCAGTTCTTAAGCAAACTATATAAATTTTATTACATTAATATAACAAAAGATAGCAAAAACATATATAGCTATCTTTCAATATCCCTAAAAACTTCCAAAGATTTGATTTTTGTGACTATTAACTCTATGTGCTGAATAAAAATACTAGAAATTCTAAAGAGGAACTTAGAGGCACTAACCTTCCCACATTGTTTGCACTTCCCTTTCTGTGACCTCCGATGAACCCAGTGGTGATGAATGGCTGTTTGTTCCCTGTATTGTCGCACCCCTACATCTCTAAATGAAGGCTTGCATGTGAACTTAACTCGGTCCATAAGTGCTCCAATGCAAGATGCATGAGCAATGATCCTGCATGCTGAGCACTTCATTCGGGGACCATGCTTCTGCAAACACAATGACAGTAAAACTTATGATCTCCATTAACTACAATTACGTCCGCTCTTCAGATATATTAAAACAGCTTCTAAAGAAACATCTGCATTCATTACAAAGTCAACTGCAAGGGTTGACATGTTTAAAGCATACTGAGTTTATCTATTGACTAAATTACCAGGGCAACAAAAATTTGCACATTTCCCCTCCAATGCTATCAATGGTTTTCTCTTACTTACAATCTGCCTTCATGCTTTTTGAACCATTGTCCTAAACCTTCCTCACACAAACTTCATCATTCCTTTTTGCTTTTGCATTATTATTTCCATAAGTTTGGTTCGTTGAGTATTAATCATTCGATGGTGATCATCTCATTCTGTGATTGGATATCTCTGTGATATCTGTTACTTGAAATTTCTAATATTAAAAATTACTATTATTATTGAAGAGGTTAGGCCAAAATGGCCACTCTTCCAATGCATAAGGTACGCCTTTTTACTGTAAAATGTGAACTAAAAGTGACTTATGTCTTACCAAGGGTAATCATTGGAAATGTAAGAGTAGTACATCTAAAATTTCAAGAACACTGAAATCCAAAGGGATCAAGAGAAAGAAGATTAAATATTTGCACTCAAACTTGAAGCAGTGAAACAACCTTTGATTTAATATGTTTGCCAGTGAATGAAAAATTCTTGGCAATAAGGAGAAAGTGAAGAAATCATAAAATCTTTCGAAAAATTAGGAATAAATCATACCCGAAAATAAAAAGGAATGGAAGACGAAACAATTTTGAGGTCAGAAATGACAATTTTCAGATTTCAACAAGGAATAATTAATTATGATTGCTGATTTTGATATATAACACTAATATTTTCCTCCTATAAACTACAAAAACCAAAACAAATTCATAACAATATTTTTCAAATATCTGATGAAATTATCAAAGTATGTTTTATGACCTGGTACACCTAATTGGCTGGTATACATAAAAGTTTTGGTGCTATGAACAATTTTACTTAATGAGGGAAAGTAACAGTAATTTTGGAATAGACATGTTGGGAATCTTTTGGTTTGGTTAACAAAAGAATTATTAGAAAGAAAAACTTACAGAGCAGTCATTCTCGCCAACGTAACAGAGGTCCCCTGAAGCATTTGTAGGAGACCAGAGGTGATCACCATTGGCAGCAGACTCACCCCAATCTGGGGTTGATCTAAGTGCTCTCTGTTGAGCTCCTTCACCACTTGACCCATCTCCACTACCCACCGCCTTTCTGCAAAGCAATTTTTGAAATGATTGTTTTACTCACTCTTAAGGGACAATCTGATTATCTGAAGAGATCTGATAAGGCACACACAATCATTTATTGAAGACAGCCTACAGTGATTAGATTGATGGCGACTGCATGCAAGAGTGACCAGAAAAAATGTTGGCAAATAAAAACAGCAATTCACCCAATCAGTAAAGAGTAGGCACATGAAGGATTTGTGAACACATATGTAAGAATGAATATGCCTGCAATCAAGCAGTTAAGTAACTGCTGAGTTTTAGAAAGAAAGATCAAAAATAATTAATAGGAGACAAGAAATGGAACCATTTTTAAGAAAAAGCAGAAATATATAATTTGGTTGAACAATATGGCTGAACTTTGAAATGAAAGGAAAGAGTGAATATCTCCATAATTTCACTAACGAATTGAGACTGGATTCACTTTCAATGGTATAAAAAAAGAAACAAAGTAAACTTATAGCTGGCATAAATTAAATATGTCGTTTAAAAGTATTAGATCAAGCAATAAATTGCTTTAAAACCTTCGCATTACTATAGCTATTGGTATAAATATTTCATATCTTAAATAATGTGAATGTCATTCTACATCTTTTCCAACTTTAACATGATCAAATGAAACCTCTTTTGATCTTTAATTATATGATAAGAAAAAAGTAACCTTTTCAAAAACATAGGAGAGACAAAACTTTACAGACATAGAACCAAATAAATCACATTAACAACATTGAATCTTTTTTTAAGTCAATGCATAACTACATTTTTAGCACACTCAAACTTTATTTGCACTTAAATTGAAAGTTAGATAAAATATTATCTCTAGTGTCTGTAATGTACAGAGAATTGTTAGGAGGATGAATGCATCTAAAATATGAGTGTATTAAACTAAAGAACCAAAATAAGAAAGGAATCTTTTTAAGAAAAGATATTAGTAAAATTTTCATCAATGGGATGATTTTTGATCATTTTGACTTTGTAAGAGTTTTCCAAGGTGGAGTACTTTATGTGTGAATGTGTCACAAAGCAGAATATAGAAAAATGAGACCAAGTAATCTTGATTTTCCAGGGAGTTTAACTTTCATTCTTATAAGCATGCAAGATCATTTTTCAATGTTATCAAAATACAAGTTTAAATGCTTTACACTTTCATATAATGGATCCAGAATAATCCAGGACTCAGCTGAGATGAAGTACTCCTTGAGTAAAACACTTCACAATAACTTTCACAGTTTAAAGATGGATGGCAATTAGCAAGGCAAATTTGATTATTTTAAAATAAAATATCTCAGAGTTTATTCCCTGTATATTCATAGTATTTTTATTTTAAAGATGTGTTAATCTGAACAAAATAAAGAAACTAATTTACAAAGAAGTATACTAAAGAAATGGGGAAATACCAAGTTTTGTGGATACATAAACATGGATGTTAGGGACTGATAAGGAATGAATAATTAAAGAGAACATGTGTTGGTACTATGCACAAATAAACCGTAAACACTGAAAATAATTAGTACTGAATAAAAAATTGGAATTTTCTGAACCATATATTCTTTAAAAATCATATTTTAGGGAGAGCATTAACTGCATAAGATAATATTGATACTCAATGAAAATGATAATCCTGCTTAGTTTCTAGCTTATAAATTTATAAGTATAGCTAAAAAGATGGTTAGTATACCTAATAAATGCCCTTAATTTCAAGAAAATGGTTTATTTTAGGATAGAATTTGAAGAAATCTAAAACATGGTGAGCAGGAATAGAAAAATCACTACAGTAAACATGCTTTTTCTCAACAATGATTCACTGACTTTAAAAATTTCTTCAGAACTTTTTATGTTCTTGAATCAAACGACGAAAAGAATGCAATGAAATAAAAAGTTTTATAAGTTAAAGAACAGCATTCGTACATTGTAAGTATTAATTCTTTCGATAAGAGAAAATTTCCCTAACAAGGCCACTGTAGGCAGAAATGTTGAATTCCCGAGATAAAGAAACATCAAGAGCGGCAAAAAGCTAAGGTTGCGTAAACGTTTAGCTGAAAAAGTAGCATTCGATTACATATATCTGGGAAACGTCTTCCTCATTCTTTATTTTCTTGCTAAATCAATTCACGTAATAATAATTAGAAATTATACACAGTTATTCCTTTCTCTCGTTGTCATAACATCCGCGAAAGTTATTTTAAATCATTCAGCTAACACTTTCTAAGGCATACACACTGTTTTCTTTTACGAGCAAATTCGATCTAACGCTTAATAAGACTGTCACAAAGAATCAAGGTTAAACCAATTCTGGACATTAAATGAAAGCAATTTCCTTTTACAAAATAATTGGAACTTCTCAAAATCAAAGTAAACAACTTTAAGTAATTAGTCATAGGTACAATGTAAACCTAATTATAATAAAAAATTACAAGACACGAGTTACTATAATTTATAGGGTCACAATTAGTTTTTTCGTTCTTTCGGTGTGAAACCCATGCCGTGACCCACTTTCTTTTAAAAGAGAATTAACGTTTCAATCAAGATGACCAATAAATGCTCCATGCTAAACATGATCGCAATACAAAGAAATAATATATAGAAATACATTTTAATTCCATCACTCACAAGTTTTGAAGTTATAAAGTCGTAAAAATCAAAAATACCTGCTGAACAAGATCGAGTATATCACGTGCGTCAGGTTGAATGAACCTCATGATCCATTTTCACATAATACCCATGCGCCAATCTTGTTTGAATTAAGTATATCCGATTTCAAAGAAGCGCGTTTATTTGATTTAATACCCAATTTGGACGGGTAACATTCAATTATCAGCTGATAGTATTGAACTTCCCCAATCACCGCGCTCCAATTGGGATGTAAGAATTCGCTGAAACAAGACTAAAGCGAAATCTACCATGGGCGGTACGTTTGAAAGCTAGGTATCTTTCAAAAGTACTTCAAACCCTTTCCTAATAGGCTTTTAACGGACAAATTACAGACCTTTAGGTTATTGGGCCTGTGATTAGGGCTTTTCAGTGAAACTAAGTGAATGTTACTCATGCCACTGGTTTCCCTTTTGCTTAAAGAACAGCAGCAACAAGTAGCCAGCAACTTTTTGGAGAGTTAGGAGATATAAGGAAAGATACAACTTATGGAACTCAGCAGAAATAATATTTTGGTAACTAGCTACAGCATATATTGTTAAGGCGCTTTTGATGCCTAATACATATTTTATATTTCTTAACCTCGCTCTTCTAGACATTTCAGGTATATTTTAATCTTATTTTTGCTCTCAATCTTAATCTCTGGAAGATTCATTACATACACCAAGATTCTGTGAAACAAGAATCCAGTGAACGAAAGAAAAAAAAATTACAGAGCTAAGATCATAACACTTTGGTGATGGACATTATCATATTTTACACAATTTATGACCATTTTTTTATCACAGAGTGTAAGAGGACATGGACTTATAAAATTCTTTCTTTTAAAGATACATTACTGGGTAATTATGGCTTACTCTGATCTGATCTCTAATTTTTTCCCTTTAAGATCTATTTTTGATGCACAAGGAAAGTGCATTTTAATCAAATGCTGAGCGATAATTAAAAAATTACACTCCCAAAGATAAACAAAAGTGGAAATTTTCAATATGACAGGGATGAAAACCCAAACCTTTCATTCTCTACTAAGATTCTGCAACCACTGAGTATCACTCAGTATGGCCGCTCCTGCAAACTGAGTATCTACTCAGTTTGCAGGATTCTTATTTAAAATTTGTGAGAATATGGAATCCAGAGAGAAAACTAACAGAATACTTCTGATACGATTTTGAATGATCAAAATTCCAATGATACAATGATTTTACTTTTTGTTATTCAATGGTGAGTTATATTTGAAAACTGGATTCATTGTTAGATCATAAATAAGATTTGAAATCATGACAATGAGAGTATATTGAAAATAGAAGCAAAGGCAACATAATTTAAAGTAACAGAGAAATCCTCATCAATGATATCTGTTGTAGTAGTAGTATTGTTAAAAGTGCTTCGACTACTTTGGTCATTTCGCATGTGGGCCACCGGGAATTGAACCTGGGACCACTTTCGCTGAAGTCGAACATGTTACCCACTTGGCTATCCTGAAGCCCTTATATCTGTTGTATTGATATGACGGTAGATCTAATAAAGAAAGAAAATCAAATCTGTTGAAAAATAAAAAATTGACCAATTATAAGCAAAATTAGATAATTTATAGGTCGAAATAAATCTAATCCCAACATTTTTCCATTAATATAATTAGAGACCTCAAAAAATGAAAGAAGAATATTCTTGCCCAGAATTGATAAAGTACATATTTTGGGTATATAAATCAAATACAAGAAAGAAATCTCAGAAAAATTCAAGGAGTATAATGTACTTAAGGTCGTAATATCCTATTTCCTTCAAGTTTATTTGGTAAACAAAGAAAAAATGTAATTATTGGCAATTAACAAGCACTTACTCTCCTAAAATATGTATGGTGACTCAGCCATGACTAAATGAAAAATGCAGAATGTTTTCTTGTATCAGCTTCCTTTTATATCAAAATGTTTATAAATTCATTATTCAGCTCCTTATTTGGTGGTCTGCTTTAAGACATCCAACATCCACTGTTTCTGAGCTCATCTGTAACCTTGAACCTTTTCCTTAACATGGCTCTCATTAAATTCAACTTTCCTTTGATCTCCTTAAAGGCCATCATCTCTTTTCAGATGATTATATTGGCTATTTTATATCACATTATTCCCATAATTTTCCTTATCTCTGAATTCTATGCAACTCCACCTCATATCTGGTAGCCACCAAGCTAATTATACATTGGCTTTGCAAATACAGCATATAGAGAAGGCAAAGAAAATAAATATCTATTCATAAAGCTAACAATAGTAATTCCTGCTTTCAAGCTAGAATATTTTCCAAGTATTGAGTTGGAAAGCAAAGTGTAAAGAGGACCGCAAGAAGGAATAAAATGCAATAAACAATGCCACAATTCTTTGTATCAATTCACATCACTGAATTTTAAACATTAAAAACTGAGTTTCAAATATATGGGAAACACAAGCCATTAAACAGAGCAGAAAATAAATAAAAAATAGAATACAAAATAAGTAAAGAAGAAATTCTTTGACCACTAACATGATCACATTAATCTTTCAAGACTGATAATTGTATTCCAAAATGAAATAATCTGGGAGTGTAATATCAGGGATGTAATACAAATCATATTATGATAAAGGCACTGATTTGAGGGATCAATTTATATTTTAATGTTTGTACAAAAAGTTTTACATTTTCATGGATAAGAAGAAATATTTTAAAGGTTAGTGTTGTATTTTCATGGGTTATCATAAATGTCAAAAGGCACATACTTTTTAAAATTGGACAAACAAGTTTTAGGTTTAAATTAAAAACAGTAAGTATGATTCATATTTATGTTTCTATATTGGCAGGAATGTGTCTTTCTTCTCTGACAATATCTTCTACTTAACAGAATCTTGCAGGCAATGAAAATGGTAAATAAATTAAGCCTTACTTAACCATTCCTTCACAGTATTAGAAACATTGATAGCAACGAATAACATAACTTGAGAAAATATCTGAATACAGTACTGAATAATCTGTGTATGCAGGTATATCAAATGCACGAAAGACAACTCATTACAACTTATGAAGATTATATGATCTTATCAAATAATGTTATTGCCATTATGAAAAGTTAAAATATGAGGTCAATAAAAGAGCAAGTAAATTTTCAAAAAAGTATTTTCAAAGTTTTAAGAACTTTTTAATGTAGACTTTTTTATGTAGACTCTTGAAATTTTACCTAATTTGAAGCCTTTTTTCATCTTTTTGGTCAATGCCTCTTTGGCAGTCATATGATACTTTGAAATAGAAAAAGTAAAATATTTTATTGTAGTTTCATGTACTTTTTTATGAGGAATAAAAATCTGCATTTAGGTAAATAAAATAAGAGACCTCTATTATTTCTCATTCACAAAAACGATACCAATAGAAAGTTACATAAGAAATCTAAGTAATCAAAAAGGCTTCCATAGTTGATAGCACAGTTATCAGGTCAAATAAAAATATGACCTACTAAATATTTTCCTCAAAAAGAAAGAAACATTTTCTTCAAAATATTCTCGCTCTTCTCTCTTTAGATTTCACAGGGAAGACTTTTTAGTTTCGAATTAATAAGGAAAGTATTTAATCAAAGACAAAATCAAATTCAAAATCAATCAAAGAATTAAAGTATTTCCCTATTAATTTATTATGGAATACCGCTGCATCAAGGCCTTCATTGTCCAAAAGACTTTTCCAACTTTTTAGTAACTCACGGATGTTCTCATCCTTAGGGTTGTGTAACAGCTTCGACTTGGAATCTACGATGGAAAGTTCAATGGTACTAATGACATCCCGACGTTATGTTTTAACCCGTTTTTAACACGACGCGTTGTGTTACCATCGGATTTAAAATATTTCGCAACAATATCATAAAGATACACTCTTTCTTTTACATTCAAGCGAATTACATTTGTTTATAACATAATGCTAAATACATAACACTTCAGGCTGATTTGGAGATGAAATCATAATTTCCATTTTTCGTTGGTTCTGTGCGAAAGATACATGTGAAATGTGAAAGGAAAGCGAAAGAAAACAAGATTTTTTAACAACACTCTAACCAAAGAAGACCCATTAAGAAACACTTTTGGAAATTACATCTTCAATGGAAATGGGATCTACGGTCACTAAACTGCAGCATAACACAGGATTATGCAACATCTAGATAACAGAATTTGGAGAGGAAATAGATCGGGTCTTACCCAAGCAGAGACTCTGAGAGTATATAGTTAAGATCTAAAAACTTGACATAACGAGAGAAAAAAATTGAAAATTTTTATTTACAGAAGGAGAAATTTGTGCAAATATATCAGTTATTTGTACAGTAAATTAAATTGAATTGTTAGATGCATTAGTTCTAGTCTTTGAAGTCGGTAATGGTTAGGGTTCTCTGAGAAAAAATAAAAGCTCTTCCAGAATAAAAAAAAACTGCAAAATATACTTGGAGAGGAGGGTTCTGAAGAAAAGACACTAAAAACAGGGAGATACTTAAAATTTATACAAATGTATATGTATTATAAAAATATATATGTATAAAAAACAGTTTGGTGACACTAATAATGACAAGATTGTCATATAGAATAAAAGAGATAACATCGGGAAACATTTCTTCAACATCAATAAGCTGTGAATAGTTCTATTTCTCTTTCAGCTTTCAGTATCATTTCCGTGATCTAACGGAATCGTGCCTCGTATAACTTCGTGGTATCATTTAAAAAAAATAATCGGTGGCATTAGCAACGGGTGATATTGGGAGCAACCCTTTGAAATTACTTGCCTCACGTAATCACTAACTTATGACGTCACCTTAGTAAAATAGCTTGTCTGGCTATATTTGTCGCTCTTCATGGGGACATTCGGGTTAGATTTTTAGAAAGTAAATAGGGTCTTGGCTTTAGATTTAAATTTACACCCCGCGAACCGACAGTGGTGCATGGCAGGGGCAAGAAGTTTTGTTCTCCAACGTGAATTAATGATATATCAAAATATTCGTGTTATTTTAATCCGTCTAAATGTTAGAGATTCCTTTTTGTCGGAAATTATTCGGGAATACTTAAAACAATGTAGAAAATAATACATTGAAAACATGAGGAAAGCATAAGCGTGAAAACTTATTGGTATAACGAAACTTGAACGAAAACGAAATGTGAAAAACTGACGAATTCTTCTTTTCAGCCATAAGAATCAAGGTACACAGAGTTGCTAACTTAACGTTGAAAATTTTGCTACATACACCCAAGAAATTAGTTAAAAAGTCGTTATAATCGTAAAAAATATAGCTGAAAAGTAGTTGAAGAACCAAATGGCTTTAATTCCTCTCCTGTTCAAAAATTAAACAAATTAATTGTATATGGTGAATATTAAGTCTTTTATTACCTAAGCGTGATGCCATTTTGGTTTTAAAATAAGTCAACGTCGCCGAAAGTGGGGAAAAATCGCTAAATATACAGACAAAATTGCTAAATTGAAAACTCCGAAGTTAAGCCATAAAATTGGCATATAAGATTAATCACCGATCTAAAAAGCAGAGGTACATTTAAAGAGAGATTTCTCGCGAAAGAGGAGAAAACGGAGTTGATTCGTTTAAATATACGTCCCGGTCGTGAGCTGTTTTCAGATTGGTCGCTAGGGACATGAAACAGACACAAGTGGTAACATTCACAGCTGCCAAAGAAACATGGCATGAAGAGAACTCTGACATGGTTACATGAAATACGATAGCTCTTTGGTTGTTACAACACATGTATCACAAGGCTTTAGAAAACGGTGTCGAACTCATAAGCTAGCGTGGGATGCTAACCATATGACGAGCCATATAGGTTACAGTCCTAGGAAAGAAACTGCGGAACTTAAAACTTCATCACCTTAAACGAGAATGGGGTATTTCTTTAAACAGAAAAGATTAAAAAATGGTCCGATTTGTAATGAACGAATTTAAACTAGGAAATAAGAGAACAAAAAACAATGTTAGTTTGCTCACAACGAAAGATATGCCAGAATTTCTAATATACTTCGACAAAGTTATGTATGAAGATGAACTAGAGTGGGTGCTGGTTAACACAAAACATCGGCTAACAAGAAATTCGATCCGTTTCGTCTCTCGTGACTTTCAGTATATATTACTAATTCATTTCCAGCGAAACGGTTTATTCGGAGCAACGGTTAACACGAGAACATTTTATGGTCCGCAAGGAAAATATTCCCACGAAATATCTCCAATTGCACGAAACGGCATGATTACTCTGCATTTTAAACGCTTTTAAATTTTGTCAACACATTATACAATTATTTTACAAAAAGATGAGTTTACTTTATTAAATGTTTTGAATCACTAGTTTAAAGTTCATTCATATAATAAATGTAAACTTGTTAATACATTTTATAACTATTTTGTACAAAGATGGATTTAATTAATTTTGAGTCACTAACTAAAAGTTTATTCATATAATAAATGTAAAATAATAAGGCTTTTCAATAAAGGAGGCGATAAAAACTCCTACTTATGGAACACAAAGCGAAGGGTTGCTATAGCAATTCTGTTTACATTACATTCGGTTAAGTCGGAATGTATAAGTTGGTACCCTTCTATCGTGCTAACTCCAAATTCCCACTAGATGAATGCTTTTTACGTAGAAAGGAGGAAAAGGATTCTTGGTCGCGAATCTATTAGTAATGACACCAGATGATTGGCATTATTCCTTCAAATTACGATAACGAAATGAATCTGGTTATAATTATATTTTTATTGATGCAAATTTTATCGCACCGGAAGCGAAATCATCGCTAATTATTCCGATTAATACAGAAACAGAGGAAAGAAATTCGTCATCACTATGCTCCTGGAAAAATTTCGTGGCTCAAAGACGTATCACAAAAAAATGAAGCGTTATAAATAGAAAGATGAGTTTTATGACGTGATAGGGGGCGAAAGAAGTTCTTAAGCAAAGCTTTCCGAAACTTTTGGAGGCTTCGAGAACTCGTCCCATACTACATGGCATATTTTGGATCGTGAATGTGCGAACATTGCTCTGATATTTGAAGGCGGAAGTTATGACAGAGGGAGAAAAAGGAAGAAACAAGAGAATGCGATCGAACCAAAAAGTTTCGTCGAGACGGTGCGTATTTTAGAGCCATTCTTCAGCCCCTTCAATCCCTTCATTGAGGACCCCAAAGCCTGAGGGATTTCTCGGAACCGAGCACGAATAAAAATAAAGCTGTCGATCACTTCTTAACGACAAAGAAGATTTTCGTGTTTAAAAGAATGGGTATAAGATGATAAGAGTATTATTTCATCATAAAAGATTAAAATTTATTCTTGAAACGTGCCATTTTATTATAAGACTTTAGCTCTCCCCGAATTCCAAAAGGAGATAGTAAAAACTGAAGGTGTTTCATCAACAGTTAAAATATTGCAATATTTTTAGAATGACATATTCCATCAAAGTGATAAATTATATTTATGAAGCTAGAGCTGTTTAAAACTGCATACATTCCTTAAAATCGGATCACTTTACTACTTAATAAGTAAAATAACACGATGCATGTTAGCAAACTTTTAACTGACACACGATAGAGATCTGCATGGGACGAAATGTTCGGCTTGCTCATAATTCACCTCGAATCCAGCCAGGCCTGAAGTTAGGAAGAAGCTTTCGCTCTCAAGCCCGACCCAAGCACGAATTTTTTTAAATCTGTCAGACGCCACAATGCATTTGTAAATAAATACATTTATTTTACCTCTATTATTCCTTTAATTGTAATGACAAAATATGTATCTTTAGAAACGTTATGTAATATGTTATGTAATAAAAATAGCTATAATAATAATAATAATAACAACAACA